>SMSR01012434.1:28139-42264 GCA_019453355.1 Ceratina japonica
ATATATATTATAACAAAAATGCAACAACAGCAACAACAATTTATCTTTCATTATTTTACACAATAAAACAAATATATAAAAAAATAAATAACAAAATGCGCTTGCAATACAAAAGAAGAACTATGTCGTCAATGAAACCGGAGACTTGAAACTATTGACTAAATTTCATTACGAGTATATGTGCTATAACAATGAGAAACCACGATGTATATTGTAATGACTACTTGATTGTATCTTTTAATGGTAATGAATTGTGCTTCGAGTTTAAAAGATTAAACAATTGTCATACCAACTATTTACATTTATAGTACATAATTATCTAATATCATTGTAGCAATTATTACTATTATTATTAGTATCTCATTACTATTATATGCCTTCTACATTTCTGTTTTTAATCGTAGTGGCTGTTTATTTTTGATAATAAAGAAAACAAGTGAAAAGAAGAAAGGATAAGAGTTGGGGGAATTCGTAAAAGAATATAAAAAGAGAGACAGAGGGGTGAGAGAGAGAGAGAGAGAAGGAGAGATTAAGGAAGGAAAAAGGAGAGTAGAAACATAGTATGCGCAATGCAAACTCATAGAAAGCAATGTAAGAATTTAAAACGAAATGTTAAGAATTCCAAATGTTGCGTCGTCGCTATTTTATTGAATCATTGCATTATCTCTATATTTCTTAAACAAACAAAAGAGTAACAAACGTTATATTATATTATAAAATTGCGTAAGTAGACCAGCGGATCACTTTGATCTTTAAGATATCAAATAGGCTAAATGTATTATTATAATTATAATTATTATTTTTATTATATTATTGTAATACGATGATACTAACATTATGGATTGTAACAGCGGCTATATTATATTTATGTATTTCGACAAAACATGCCTTGTACCCAAATGAAAGCACACGTACGACGTCTTGGTTTGCATTTTACCGCGCGATATAATCTTTTCTTTTCCAAATTGTCCGGCATAATGTAATCGAAGTACGTTCGGATAATTTGATTGAACAAATTTCACACGACACGATCTTCATAACGATATACGTGATTTTTACATTTGCTTTCCAACAAAATGTTTATACTGCTGAAACACGTTCTTCGTCAAAAATACTTGATCGATTTACGAGTTTCAAGTTGCCTTTGTAAATTGTCTGTTTAAGTCGTCCTCCTATTTTTCCTCCCTTTTATTTTATTTTTTTTTTTTTATTTGTACACATACTGTTCTAAACTTTTTAATCTTACACGCGTCTTCTATTAAAACTAATCTATAAGGTTAATGAGGTAGTTGTTTTTTGCAAGAACTATTGAATTAACGACTGCAATGCAGTCTTGGCCATTGATTTAATGAATGACTGTGGAATTGTGTTCAACAAACTTTTTTTAATAATTAGCAGTACCACTGTTGAATTACGCTTTTAACCAGAACTCCGTAAGGTTGCAGTCAAATTTTGCAACGGTCAAGAAAAGAAAAGTTTTACTTCTAAAGAATATATAAATAAATACACGTATAAGTCAATTTTGTATTATCAAAAAGAGCTAACAACTGTTGATCGATTGTTCGAAGCACAAAGATAAATTAATAATATCGATGGATACATGTCAAATCTTTTATAGTATCCAAATTAAATACGTTATTCAAGAAATAAAAATGTTTAATTTGTCATCTTTGCAAATCAAAATCCGTTGCAAAGTTTGCAAGTATTCTTTTCTAATTTCTGAAAGATGTACTGTTAATTACGAATACTGTATCATCATCGGTTAATCCTTTATGGACTTTTTCTCCAAACGCTGCAATAAGAGCGATCATATTTTCAGAGATGAAATAAATTAGTAAAAAGTTTGTATACACGCTAGCTATCAAAGTTTTTATAAGGCTACTCTATGCATCGCAAGAATATTTGATGCAATCAATTTTTTTCTTAAAAATTGTTTATCATCTTGATCCTTGTCAGAATAGATTAGCTTTCGAAATAATCCGCTTCATCGGAAGGAGGAGAAAACGAGGAGAGTAAACGTCATAGTCAACCCTTTTTTTACGAAAACAATTACATATATAATCGTTAAGAGCACAAAATTTTGAGATAAGATTAAAGGACATAAAATGTTAAGCTTCTACTCTAACGAGGGTCGAAATGGTGATAAAATTTATACACCTCACAGCATCTACTAAAAATTTATAGTCGTTTACCTATATATATAAAGATAAAGTAAGTAAACGATAAAAAGAAACGTTTTGTTACATGTACCAAACGTATGCAAGTGTTTGGTCCATATAGGATTAAAAATTGTACATAAAGCTACCGTTGTTCTTGGAATAGAAGAGGTATTACACCTTTACGAGTCTTACGATTTTCTTTATGTCAGCATTTCATTTACCTTTTTCGCGCAGTTATTTAGAAGGGTACGAAACAGCAATAAAGAGAGAACGAATTGCTTCGTTTCGTTTTCTCATAATATTTACGAGCAATATGAACGCATTAAAAACATATGGTAAACGTATCGCATCATTTCAATTTGTTTGAGCACGAAGAAAAAGTATATGCTTGTACTTATACGTATGAAATGAAAAAAAAAAAAAAATAGTTTTACGAAGTGTAACTCGTTATGTAACTACATTTATGAGATACATATTTCCAAGAACAAGAACTTAATGTAATACCTTTTTTAGCATAACGGAAGTGGAAAGTGAACATTTTTTTACGATTAAGAAATGATGAAATGGAGAGTAAGTTTTTTTTTAATTCTAACAGATAAATCTATAATTATTTAGCTTTAACATATGATAAAAATATTTACTCCACGATTGGTATAAAAAAATTGTAATTAACAATAAAAGTATTTGTCGATGCTTATAGATCGTTTCTCCCATAGAATGGATCTACCTGCTCGCCGTCTATAGTTTAAAAGGGCTATTTAAAATTGGAGTGGAAGTTTATCGTTACTTACCGAAATAATATGTCGATCATATACTTAAATGCATTCTTCACTTATAACTTCTGTTGAACATCATTTTTTATTTTGGATTTCTTATAAATGACATTGTTTTCGAATGAAAATAATATTAACTCTATTTTTGTATAAAACAGTTTATTTTCGACGGAAATAAAAGGATAGCGTATTAATTTGAATCTAATATACAGTCGGATATGAAAAATGGAATGAAAAATCGAATCTTAGATATAATTTCTTAAACGTGGAAAACATCGATAAATCTAAATCAGTTCTTGCTCGTTTTACATGATATACAGCGTTATAAAGATACATAATACATATAGACAACCCTATCCTAATTATATTTCACTTCGCTTTTTCAAATATCCTGTAAAATAAATGCAGCAGATGTTTTACTGAATATCTGCGATTTGTCTTCCGTTTAAACCCGCCTCTGGTACTAGAAAAATTTGATTGCATTTACACTCAACATCTTTATGAACAATTGTGACACTGGTAAGTCGCACAAGGAAGATATCACTCTTTCTTCTGTTGCCGAGATATATATAAAAAATGTATCAGACAATCTCGTATTTTATTATGAAAAAATTTATAATTCTTCGTTCTTCGGCTTCGCGGGCTTGCCCTTGCGATCGAATCCCTTGAGCTCGTCAGTCGCGTGTTTGGCGATATACTTGATGAAGTCGTCGAGCTCTCTACCACCCTCGTATTTGACTGGACTATTTTTAGAGTCCTTGGGTGCCCAGAAAAGTGTTGGGAAGCCGTTGACTTCATATGGTGCAGGGACATCATTAGCGGTGGCATCGAATTTAACGATTGCCACGTCCTCGTTGGCGAGTTTCTCACCCAATTCATCAAAAACGGGTGCTAATTTTTTACAGTGTCCACACCAGGGAGCGTAGAATTCAATCAGAGTGTCTTTGCCATTGTTAGTAACGATTTCGTCGAAGTTTCGGGCTACAGCAACTTTAACATTTCCACTGTTATCTTCGGGGATTGGTTCAGACTTCAGATACGGTTCTAAAGCGCTAGCTTCAAAATCCTTTAAGAACGCTTCGAACGCGTCCACCGAGAATTCGTCCTTCATGACGAATTTCTGATTTTTAGCGTTTCTCGCTAAAACAACGGGCTTGTCACCTTTGACAAAGTCAATACCGAAATCGTTCAATTCGTGTTGGAAGTCGTCCTTGGAAGAGATGGCAAAGTGCAATTTGGGGAAATTTTTAGCGACTTTGATGATTCTGTTGCGCCAATAATTCGTCCCTTTAGCGTTCTTTACGTAATCCACGGCGTAGTATGCGACTACCAGCGGATTCTTGAACTCTCCTGCGTTGTCTCGCGTACGAACACCCGCGATTCCAAAACTGAAACAAATTATGTTAAAATTACAAAATATTCGTGGTCGAATCATCACTGAAATAAATGATCTTAAAACTTACTAATTTTTGGCAATGAATTGTTGAATGTCACCCATGGATTCGTCATATTTGACAGTGCTTGGTTCAAATTTGTTTTGCAGTATTTTTGGTCTGTACAAAACAATAGTATTCCTAGGAAATGAGAAAGACAAGTTTTACTCTATCTTCAGTTATCGGTATTGTAACGAACTCGTAACAATGTTAATAAAATTACTTGTAGCCCTCCTTTTCCATGAGAGACTCAGACGTCGTGTGAGCGAATCTGACCTTCTCTTTCATTTTATTAGCAACGGTATGGAAAGTCTTTGCTAAAGACGAATCTGATTTCTCAAAGAAGCCCACAATGCCTATCTCGTCGGAATTCAAGAATGATTTCAAACAACTTTCCCCAGTTAGTTCCTTAGATGCTGGACCGACTTGTGCCTGAAAAATTTTAAACATAATCAATAATATTACATAGTAACTAACGCTTTTGAGTTATTAAATAACTTTCTTGAGTTATCAAACTTCTAAATACCTTCATATATTTTGCAATGCCAGCAGCTTCTCTAGGTCCGTTGTAATCACTGACAAAATCACCTTTAGCAAAGATTTTCAAAGTCGGGTAACCGCTGACCGAATATTTGTTGCAAGTTTCCTTTCCGCTCTCTGTACAGTCCACTTTTGCAAGAGTAATCGATGGATCGTTGCCCAACAGCATTTCAGCTGCTTTCGCGTATTCTGGTTTCAATCGTTTACAATGACCACACCTGAAATAGCAATTATTTGCAATAATGTACTATTCGCATGAACAAAATCGTGAACTATCTAAAAGTTCAGTATTCTTTAAGTGTTACACAAGAAAACCGATTAAAGGAATAACAGCTTTCTTTAAACGGAAATAAGTACTGTTACTTTAAAAAGACACGTTTTCACTTGTAGTAACGTGTCACTGGTTTACTTGCCGGTAGACAGGACTGTCGAAGCCGAAGCTATCGTTACGATATCTAACTTCGATTACGATTCGAAGCAATTGAAATATGATCGGCGAAATGACAAATGGAAAATACGTTTGTTTGTAGTTTTAGAAGAATCTATAGTTAAGCGAATAAAGTCCTTACCATGGTGCGTAAAACATAACAAGCGTATTCTCGAGCCGATCCAATTCGCTGCTGAACGTTTCATCGGTAAGTTCTAGGACGTCTTTTTCTTCAGCGGAAACGATCGCGAAGATCAAAAACAATAAGGCAAAGTACTTAGGCAGCATCGTGGATCACGGTGCTATACAATCCTAAATTAAATTCAAATCCTTGTTCTTTGATCAAATGACACCTCGTTACTCACTGCTGCCCGTCGAAGACGTGGCTTTCGCAAGAAGTTAGCCAGGATAACCGCGCAGCGCTGTCGTTTCCTGATTGGTCGTTCCCTCACAATGTGTCCGTAACACATATTTGTGCACGCAGTATGCACGTATATACAGTGCATATAACCACACGACGGCTATAAAAGTGAAGGCGTGGAGGCTGTTCGTCCGGCGTGTTGGTGGAAGAGAGAGAGGACTTCGAGAGAAGTATTAATTTTAACGGTATTCCTTGAAAAAGATTTCTTCCGTCGCGTCCTCTTCTGTTCTAGTGGATTTAATATCTATATAAACGATTTTGACGTTTCATCGAGTGAATGTAGTCGCGTATCAGGCTTTTGCCGCGTTNACCACACGACGGCTAAAAGTGGAGGCGTGGAGACTGTTTGTCCGGCGTGTTGGTGGAAGAGAGAGAGGACTTCGAGAGAAGTATTAATTTTAACGGTATTCCTTGAAAAAGATTTCTTCCGTCGCGTCCTCTTCTGTTCTAGTGGATTTAATATCTATATAAACGATTTTGACGTTTCATCGAGTGAATGTAGTCGCGTATCAGGCTTTTGCCGCGTTTTTGTAGTCTTTCTAAATGTAGAAGAATCTGATTCCGAGTGAAATCGCCTAAAGTCGAAATTATTGTAGATCGCGGCAGATATCGCAGGGTTTTTTAAATTATTACTTGATTCATTATAAATAAATATGTATTTATACTTCTCACAAATGAGTTTATAATTATGTATTTCTTTCAAGCAAGATGAATATATTATTTAGTAGAAAGCATGTATGAAAAATGTTAGTATTGTGATGTAGTACTTATAAGTTTTCAATTAACAATATACAGATATTTATTATCAGTGTCAATATAAATTACAATAGAGTGTGGCATTTCCTTGTGTTCCTGTTTTAAAAATAAATTCTTGGTTATAGTAGAATCACGTGTATCTTTTTAAGGATAGGTACCAGTATTGTCAAGTTTTCCATGGGAATGATTGACATTTAAAAACGAGTAGACAGAATGAATATTGAATATTAATTCTGATGTGCAAGTGAATTATAATAAGGATCCAGTCAAGCATGGCGATTGGTTGTTCATTTGTGTCTAACGTAGACATGAGTTTGCACAAACAAAGGAAAAGGTAACGTAATCAAAACTGGAGTCATTAAATATACTACGGACATTGGTAAGTTGATTTTGTCAGTCGTAAAGACGTCGTGCGTGCTGTTAATNTTTTTTAAGGATAGGTACAGTATTGTCAAGTTTTCCATGGGAATGATTGACATTTAAAAACGAGTAGACAGAATGAATATTGAATATTAATTCTGATCTCGACTTATTAAATGTGCAAGTGAATTATAATAAGGATCCAGTCAAGCATGGCGATTGGTTGTTCATTTGTCTAACGTAGACATGAGTTTGCACAAACAAAAGAAAAGGTAACGTAATCAAAACTGGAGTCATTAAATATACTACGGACATTGGTAAGTTGATTTTGTCAGTCGTAAAGACGTCGTGCATGCTGTCAACAGTTAAAATAACCACCTAGATCTGCGCTATTTTTTTTTTACTGCATTTAAAACTAACAAATTGTCGAAAACTGTTCTATTNTTAATAACCACCTGGATCTGCGCTATTTTTTTTTACTGCATTTAAAACTAACAAATTGTCGAAAACTGTTCTATTAGTATGGTGAGTGCTTGAAATATATTCTATCCGTGATTCTCAAGTGTCCGCGTAAATACAAGAAATACATTTTATTCGCATATTTTATTCTAAATTTCATTCTAATAAATATATATAATCTATCGTATTGTTTTACTGAATTCGATCTTCGCATTTTTCGTATTCCGTTTACCCTCGTTAATTGAATTGGATTGCACGATTACGTGTATGAGATTCGTATTTTATTTGGACAGCAGCTTGAATGTTTCTTTGCATGTCCGATTGCTTAATTAATTAACATACATACAATATTGACGCACACGTCAATGATGATCGTAACGTAGGGTATCAATTAACGGTGATATTTGATATCATCATTAATCATGAAATCAATGAAATCATTGAAATCATAATTAATTCGATTGAAACCTTTGTTAAACTAATTAAAATGTATTACTCAACTTCGAAATTTATATTATTGTTATTTTTAAATGAATGGATATATTTACTATTTAAACGGTTGAATTTTGTAATCATTTTTATATACGGTTGTGACAACGTTAATAGTAAAGATGTGTTCTTCACGTATTATAATAAAATAGCATTGTTAGACGTTACCATAGANGTATTGACGCACACGTCAATGATGATCGTAACGCAGGGTATCAATTAACGGTGATATTTGATAATCATAATTAATTCGATTGAAACCAAACTAATTAAAATGTATTACTCAACTTCGAAATTTATATTATTGTTATTTTTAAATGAATGGATATATTTACTATGTAAACGGTTGAATTTTGTAATCATTTTTATATACGGTTGTGACAACGTTAATAGTAAAGATGTGTTCTTCACGTATTATAATAAAATAGCATTGTTAGACGTTACCATAGAATATACAACAACGTGAGGAAGTTTATTACTTAGATAGTGATTCCAAGGATGTACGCAAAATCATGTTATGTAAATTTAATTATTCGTGCACGTGTTTCACGTTCTCCCCGTGATATAATAAAATAATAAGAATCATTGCAACAAATAGTAAAATCCACAATTTGTTGATACTTGTACGAATGATCAATGAAATCAGTAGTATAATCGATGTTAAATATATAAAACAAATTTCATTCTGACTTTGCAAAACGTCTTTATGTAACTAATATATCTAGTTCAATTGATCGTATCTCGAGATCAAGTGATTCATCAATAAAAACTGAATCTAAATTGAATCCGTATTCTCGCGAATCTAATCAGCGAGATTGCTTTTGTAATCAATGATTTGTTACTACGGTTGCGCATGACTAGGATTTTATATATGCTATATGGAAAGTGAGTAGTGAGTTTGCATACGGACGATACAAAAAACTCCCGGCTTGACCTCTCGAACTGAACCGACTTTTTTAATAAGCGAACTTCGCGGAGCTGACATGCTCAGTCGCGGACTACCTGTCACCGAGTGAAGTTGATAACGGCATAAGGAGCCGGGATCGCCCTCGACAGCCCTCGAACAGTGTGATACATTTTATAGAATTGATATCATTTGGCGATCGACAACGCAGATCCGTGCTTCACCTTGACAGCTAATCAAGCATAATCTATTTTAAATCTTTCAGTTTGCCCGTCAGTGCATCTATTCCATTAACACGAAACACTTGTCTACCGTCGTAACAGGTAAGATATTTTCAATTCGCATAAATGCCGTGTCATCGTGATTAGTCGTGTCACTTTCTCTTTTACTGACCAGCTTGGTTTCTGCGCCGTTGACCTCGATTTCGTTTCACAGATGGAATTAGACCAGCTTATTCCTGTCGTTATCGTTTAAAAGAAATACTTATTACATAACTATTTTAATATATTAACATATGTTAATCACGTTCTCGCTTTATTAAGAATAATACATACGTTTCTATTTTACATGAATAATTAATTATGTGTTTCAGGCAGTATAAAAAATATGCCCTGCCCATTCTTGACACGTTTATCTGCGAATTACATTCGCAATTACGGGTCTTCTGTGATCATGAAGTACCACCAGCTCTGCCCAGTGATGTCTCAACTTTTTAGTACTCAGGCAGAGTCTGCGGAGGCACAGGAAATTGAGAAAACTATAAATACTCAATGTCCGTTCCTTGCTAAAGAACAAAATGCTGTGAAAGTGGCCAGCCCTATAGTAGAAGAAGACATAATTAATGTGTCGTCTGTGGAATCAAAGGAAACTTCGAGTTTTCCATACGAGGAATTTTTCCATGAACAAATCATGAGGAAGAAGAAAGATCATTCCTACAGGGTCTTTAAGAAAGTGAACCGGTTAGCAGAGAACTTTCCAACTGCTATGGAGTATTCCTGGGGTGAGAAACCGATTACTGTATGGTGTTCTAACGATTACTTGGGAATGTCACGGCATCCAGCAGTAACAGGTTCTGTTAGAGAGGCATTAGATAAGTTTGGAGCGGGAGCTGGTGGAACGAGGAACATATCTGGAAATTCCATGGGACACGTGATCCTGGAGAAAAGGGTTGCTTCCTTGCATCAAAAAGAAGCTGGTCTTCTATTCACTTCCTGTTTTGTTGCTAATGATTCCACCCTATATACTTTAGCAAAACTTCTACCCGGCTGTCAAATCTTTTCTGACGCTGGGAATCATGCTTCAATGATTTATGGTATAAGAAACAGTGGAGTGCCGAAGCACATCTTCAGGCACAATGACGTACAACATTTAGAAGAGCTGCTCTCCAAAGCAGACAAGAAAATTCCAAAAATCGTGGCATTTGAAACAGTACACTCGATGACAGGAGACATATGTCCCTTAGAAGAATTATGCGACGTTGCACACAAGTATGGTGCTCTGACGTTCATTGACGAGGTTCATGCTGTTGGATTATACGGATATTCAGGTGCTGGCATCGGCGAAAGGGACTGGGTGCTCCATAAAATGGATATTATATCTGGAACTCTAGGGAAAGCATTTGGAAATGTTGGTGGCTACATTGTTGGCACTTCAAAATTGATAGACATGATAAGAAGTTACGCGGCTGGTTTCATTTTCACGACCTCGTTACCACCGACTGTCCTCTATGGTGCTTTAACAGCTATTGAGATTTTGGCTTCAGACGAAGGAAGAGCATTAAGAGCTGCACATCAGAACAACGTAGCTTACATGAAATCAATTTTAAATGACGCGGGTCTTCCGTTGGAACCGTCACCTTCGCATATAATTCCAATAAAAGTGAGTTCTCTCCTCTGGGTATTTTGAATATCAATACTTATTCTTAAATGCTTTTCAGATCGGAGATCCATTGCTGTGCAGTCAAGTGGCTGATTCATTGATAAAAGAAAAAGGACATTACGTTCAAGCGATTAATTATCCGACCGTTCGAAAAGGGGAAGAGAAATTAAGGCTGGCCCCAACACCGAAGCACACTCGAGACATGATAGATCAGTTTGTGAAGGACACTTTAGACGTCTTTTGCAAGTTAAACATACCGACTGTCAAGCATAAATTGGATAACATGCCTCGTCCAATTCGAGTTCATTGACTAATGTAAAATATAAATAAAGAGTTATCTATACTCTGCACATTAAGAATGTAATTATTCGTGAANCAGTTAAAATAACCACCTGGATCTGCGCTATTTTTTTTTACTGCATTTAAAACTAACNACTGGCCCCAACACCGAAGCACACTCGAGACATGATAGATCAGTTTGTGAAGGACACTTTAGACGTCTTTCGCAAGTTAAACATACCGACTGT
Organism: Ceratina japonica; assembly: GCA_019453355.1. Taxonomy (NCBI): domain Eukaryota; kingdom Metazoa; phylum Arthropoda; class Insecta; order Hymenoptera; family Apidae; genus Ceratina; species Ceratina japonica. The sequence goes on from SMSR01012434.1 coordinate 39,266, forward strand.
CAAGCATAAATTGGATAACATGCCTCGTCCAATTCGAGTTCATTGACTAATGTAAAATATAAATAAAGAGTTATCTATACTCTGCACATTAAGAATGTAATTATTCGTGAATACAAATCTATTTTATGATTCTATATATGCTGTTGACCAAGCATCCGATATTTATGGTTGAAGATTAATCAAATCTAATTTGATTATTTTAGAGCTTTAAAATAAAGCGTTACTAAAAGTATTTAATAGTGTTTAATTATTGAGCACCGCTGATCTCTCCCAATATATGCAATATTTGATAACGCAAGATTTGATTCACAAAAGAACAGAATTCTGCAAATGCATTTGATCATATCGAGCAAATATATCTCCTCGATTATAATTTAACGTAGCGAAGTAAATTGAATTTTTTGAGGAACTGTGATCTTATAATTAGTTTTGTTTTAAAAAAGAATTCTAATACAGAACTAAAATTGAAAAATATATAGAGTAGTAATATACAATTTTATAATTTTTTTATTCTCTAAAAACTTGTTTTTGAGAAAATGAATGTGAAATCATTTATAAGATTTCAAGAAAACGAGCCGTACAATTTTTGTAACATCGATATAATAAATTTCCTTATTTGTGTTAAATGATATTTCGTAGCATGTATTTCTTTTCCTGATATAGCTTTTTATGCGCGAAAGTTGTAAATGTTATCTCTTTCACAGCACAGTATTGGCTATAACACTCCCCTTACTTGTCAATGAGCGATATATTTGAAGCAATTTGAAGGAAAAAGGTTCATCCCGTACTGCGTAAAAAGACAATATGTGGATAAACTATATCTCCCTCCTTTTATGAGTTTGTCTACACTTTTGTTGTATATGAAAGTACAGAAGCTGTCTCCAGTAGTACATGCTTTAACGTATGGTTGACGCCTTGGCGGTGTTTTCGCATGGGTGATATGGGTCGACGACCTACATTCGCAACAATCCCTCTGCCTCTAACTTCCGACTCATCCACTGAGAATGATCGCAAATTGTACACCCTTGTCTCACGAAGCTATTCCTAGTCAGACGCTCGAATCTTCTATTTACTTCCACCCTCAACTTAGCTCGCATACTTTCGCCGAAAAAGACTCAAAACAATACGTTTACGGAGGATCTCTACAACTGACTTTTTCTCGTCTTGTCCCTCGAACATCGCCTCGTTGTAGCATTATTTCAATGTAAATCAGGCATGAAAAAATGATAACAAGAATTTTCGGGATAATACTATTTTCTAAGATTAATCGAATTCAGCGATATTAACTATGTAGCGTCGTCGCTCCAAGTATTTATGAACAATTCTCAATTGTTAGATGTCCAAATTTTTGTTCCAGCTCTCTTACTGTTGAAGCTAATTCTGTAAATAAAGAAAGGACTGATAGTGCAGGCAGAAATAAGAAAAAGGTTGTCAGATGGTTTGGAACGAATGGATCGGTAGTCATCGGTCGGTGGATGGTTCGAGCCTAAAGAGGCGGTGGGGCTAGTGGAGGAGACGAGCCGGAGCAAGTCCACGTGGATCAATACCGAAGAGGGTTGGAACTGTTGGAATTGCTTCCGACGTCCGCGAGCAGCAGTATGCTCGTGCCGCGGATACGCGCCGCATGTTCGCTCGAGCCCTCCTCCGTGTAGTGAGCTATATCGTATAAGGGTTCAACGACTACTCGCATATATACGTTCGAGTCATTTTTCCTTCCGATTCTTCTTCCGATCGGCCAACGATTCGCTGTTCAACCAGAACCTCTTAGACCGGTCCCAAAATATGATGACGCCCTGCTGCGATCCGGAGAGAAGTTTGGAGGTCTCGCGCGTTAAACTTTCTCGATGTTTGACCCTTACCTCTCCTAATCGGTTCGCGGTCTGACACCTGTCAGGATACTCGATCTTAGAGTGATTGGAACTTTTCCTTTTTCGTCCTGACAATCTCAGCTCGAGTTTCTCTGGACGAAAACTTGAACTCCTTTTTAAAGTTGAGAGGTTCTCTCTCTCTCTCTCTCTACATAAAAGATGAAACGCTTATTAAGTCGCAATCTTACTTGACGGACATCCAGCTCGTCAGCCATTCAGGACCCTTAAAAAGGGTCGATCTTTTTTATATATATATATATAGCGAAATGGCTGAGGAACTGAACATTCGCCAAGTATCGCACTTACCTTTAAAATGCTTCAGACGTCAAACGAGTGTGTGAGATAAGAGAAATCGTTCTCATCAGAATTAAACGCTCACACGTATTTTTTTTTCTTATCTAATCTTACTGACTACTGCTCATGCAAGTGTATGACATGTAATAAAAATAAATGATCAAATGATAATCTGAAAAATGATCTCATTTTAACATAATCGAATCTCGTTTGTTAAAGGTAGAATAAATTAAGCTCAGTTATAAACAAGAACGGCTGGTGAAGTATCGCGAACGAAGGGCGAGGCAACCGATTGGAAGAGTGTATTAGCAAACCAGGTGGTGGGGTTAGACAAATTTTTTTATCGCTTTCCCCCTTTCCATTTTTCATTATTTATCGCCTGATTAGCGCATGATAAATTAGTTCGTGGACAGTCTCATCGCGTTATCATTTCCGTAGCCGCTTCGTCCTCTGATTCTAGCTCGCGACATCGTGTCCGTGCAGAACATGAAATGACTTCCTAATCGCGAGTATCGGTGGATTCCGTTGAGCAAGTGATCGAGATCTCGAGTCTTGTTTCTATCGGGTGTGATGCGGGTCGCCTGATAGAACGCAACAGCGTCAACGACAAAAATCTCCCGGTCAAAGGACGTTCGAGTCTTATAGTGAATTAGAGGGTGAGTACCTTTTCTTTCCTCAAACGATAACAATAACGATAAACATACGTGTATGTGAAAATGCAAGTGGTACAAAGAATCAAATTTAGGTTGACTTATGACATTTCCAATTAGCACAGGATATTGTAAGAGCGTGTCCAAGCACGTTTAATCGTCGCACATTATGAGCACGTTAAACGAT
>SMSR01012438.1:0-10136 GCA_019453355.1 Ceratina japonica
ATATGTTTAGTCGTGCTATTAAGCATTTTCGATTAGGTTTAGATTAGATGTGTATTATATTAACATTCCCTGACGTGGTTTAGTTTTTTCTGTAATTTTGATAAGAAATTGCGACGCGGGCGATGCGAGACGCGTGGTTCCTTTTTTCCTTTTGTATTTTATAGTTTTGTAGTTTAGAAAATGTTGTGTGTTAGTTAGTTTAGATTTTAAGTTTAATGTTTAAGTAAAATTTTCCTTGGGTTATTGCTGATCATAAGAGAACATACGAATTTTAAATCACTATAATTTAAAAAACCCATGAATTGATTTAAAATTTTACAAATAACTTTTTAATAGTAATAGGAATCTATAATAATAAATTCAACATGCATTCAACATCATTTGAGTATATCGTCCATAAATCCTTAATGCTGTATTTAATTGTAAACATGCTATAAGATGAATGTTGAAAAGTACGATAATAATACTAAAGAATTTCATATTACGTTATCCATGTAACATTACTGGTGAACGTACGTAATAACGGTTACAACGACACGGATTCACGATTCATAAGTTGGTAGAGGCATCTGGCTCGATATCTCCACTTCTGGAAATTATCAAGGAAAACGATCAATAAGAAGAAGAGGGAAGGTCTTTATTGGCACATTTCACGTCGCAATAAACGCGAGAAAAACATTGGAGCGCGATAATTCGAACCATTAACCGGAAACGAAAAAGGATAGGGAGGAAAGTATCGTTTATTGAACGACACTTCGATTCAGAAGGGCGGAAACAATCGACAACGAAATTAAAATTCGTCCAAATTGTTTATCAATAAATCTGAACAATATTTCGTGTTCGTAACTATAAAAAATTATTTCAAATGAAGCTCTATAATAAATTCTGTTATAAAATATCAATAAATCAATATATCACATAATATAATAAATCAATATATTACATAATATAATAAATCAATACATCACAGAATATAATAAATCAATACATCACAGAATATAATAAATCAGTATAAATAAAATATTATATAATTGTAAACCAGAATTAAAAATACTTCAAGCATAGAAATGATGCCTTTTTCTATTTTGATTATTAAAATATCTTATATTTCTATTTGTTCGTCCATATTTTTCCAATAGCTCGTTCGTTGTACGTTTTATAATCTGTCCCGAGGCTCATGATACGCGTCTTCATACTCTACGCGCATAGTTACGGTAATGGCGTTTCGTTTCGCTCGCGAGTCGCGAATAGCTGCTCCGACTGTTCCGCGGATAATTGAAACCTGATACATGTATCCCGGCTACGAATTTACGATATCGATTTTCACGGGGAACGCATTTTTACGTTTATTACGTCGGTATAGGTTCGTTTAGGATTTTCCGTTCACGTTCACCGTTACGTACTTCGTTAATCATTTCCATTCACGCTACTCGCTTTTATTCCTGCGATCTTCCCGTTTAACTCACGCTCTTTAATTCAGTTTTTCAATTCTACCGGAAATCGCTTCTTCTCGCCTGTAAATCAATATCCACGCTACAATATTCATCGCCTTTTTATCCATCTACTTCTTGATAATCTAGATTTTTCATTTAAATGTTCAATCTAATGTTTTGTTCAAGTCGATGTCAATTTTCATTTAGTAATGCATGCAATTAGAATTACTAGTCGAATTACACAAAAATGTACTATTCATATTTTTCGTACTTCGTTCAGTATTTCATATTTTTCCTAATTAAAGGATTTATTATATTTTCCCAAAACAAGGTTTACACAATATTTTGATCAATTTAAGCACTATTACCCAGTAATGCAATTTTGGTGAATGAAATACGAAGGCAAGTTCATTTAGCGGGAGTTTTCCTCAATCAAACAGCATGTCGGTGATAATGGAACGGGAGGCAAGTCCCCACGGGAATTGGAAGAATCTCAGACAACCTTACGTAGGTTCCCATCTCTCTAGTGGCCACATGCTCAAACTTGTCTATGTGGTACATCGAGAATCCAATGAGTTAAGTTAGTTACAAACACCATGTGATTCAGCGACGCGTTTAGGTAAACGAGTTTCTCTCGAGGAGGTTCTGGCAAAAGGGTTGCAATTCCAAAAAACGCTGGTCAATCTCCTTTATCTTTCTCTCTTTCATGTAACTTTTGCAATCCTCTTGACTAGCGAAACGTGTGATCATGTTAGATCAGGCTAGATTTTTTTGTGTTAAATTTTGCTATAATAAAATTCGCAAGCTAATAATGATTGATACCGTAATGCTAGATATAATTATAAATATTAGAAAAATAGTTCTTTATTTATAATATTATTATTTTTATTATTTTTATTTATAATATTATTATTTTTATTATTTTTATTTATAATATTATTATTTTAATATTATTATTTATAATATATTCAACAATCTGCGATCACAAAATGAAAGCCTATAATAAATATTAGATAAATAGTTCTTCATTTATAAATCACGACTTCGGCGTTTACAAAATGAAAACCTATAATAAATCTACTGAGTTCGCTGGTATTACCTTGTACGTAGGCGGACCGTCACATCGTTAACAATTACATCATGTTACACGCGTGACGTGTTTAGGTAAACGCGTTTCTTTCATGTCCTGGTTCCTGGCGAACATTGTTTCCTGTTCGAAAAACTCTGGCCATGCACTCCCGTGCAACTTTCTCTGCCCCGTTCCTCCTCTCGACTGGCGAAACAACAGAAAAGCGGCGGGGGTGGCGGTCCGGGGGGGTTGAAAACAATTTCGTATCCGGTGCGAGCCGAGCCGACGGTTCAGCGTCTATCGATTAGACATTGAATAATGTCTCTTCGATTACCGACGCCTTTTCCGTTCCTTTAAAAAAGATGAATAGGTCCGCGCCGACGGGGGTTTTCCATCGTATTTACTGAATCGACTAAAGTTCAAACGAATCCCTCTATCTGTTCGCGAAGGAACTTCATTTATTTCGCGTGAATGGGAGAGGATCTCGGCGAACGATTTCCCGGGGAATCCCGTTCTGCCGTTAGAAGCGAACTTCCACGAGCGTACAACCGTTTCACGCTCACGACGACGTGTAAGGCTCCTTTAATCTCTGACCCGATCCCGCGGGATCCTCGGAAACGATATAGAATTATAAGGAAATTGAATATATTAAATTCTCCTACTGGATCAAAGCGAATATCATCCGGTTTATCTCTGAACCTCTCTGACAATGAGATGCACTTTTCTACCATCAGAAAATTAATAGAGGCTTGATTTCAAAGCATACGGATTTGGCTTTCAACTCAATGTTTTGTAAAATGTTAATTGTTTAGTAATTTGGCAAGGATATATAAAAAATAAGGGGAATTAGTGATAAACAAATGAACTTTATTGATTTTTAATTGAATATTTTATAATTTGATGAAATAATTTAATAATAATGTAATATATCTGTGAAAATACAAAATAGTCATGACTATCATAGACTTCTCCAATTTTCTTATTCTTATATTATATCAGACAAAAACTTTTGAAAAATTTTAATATTCATTAATGAAATAAATAGAATTAGTGATCACCAAATAAACTTTATTGATCATTAATTAAATACTATACAATATAATGAAATAATTTAATAATAATGTAATATATTTATAGCAATCTAAAATACTTATGACTTTCGTACATTTCTCCAATTTTCTTATATTTCTATTAAAATAAGTGATAAAAACTTTGAAAAAATTCTAATATTTATTAATGGACTAAGTGCATCATTTATTAACAAAACAATGGAGGTAAAATTTGGTATTTGCATTTCCAAGAGGAGAAATACGTGTTGGAAGACATTTTGAGAAGTTCTTTCACGATCTTCGAGCAGTAATTTTCACGCTCCTCTCGGGAAGATCTTCGGTAATCCCAGCTTCGTCCCAAGTTTTCTTTGAACCCTTCCACAGTCTTCGTCCTCTTTCCCTTTCTCCTCTTTCCCTTTCTCTATTGGTTTATCGCACAGTGGGATTGAACCAAATACGAGAACAAGAAACGAGTTCTATTTATTGCAAAGTTCTCGATGCATCGAAATTACGAATACAAATAATAGTGCTTTCAGTTTAAATGGAGGATCATTTTAAGGAGGTCTCATTGAAATATTAATTTGGATCTTGCATTAAGATTGGAGAATTATTTATTAGCTTTATAATTATCTCGTAAATGTTATAATACGTAAAATATTATGTAATGTAATTTTTAGTCCACTGAATCTCTTAAAATGTAAACACGTTGACTTGCATAAAAACTGAATTAAAAATAGAACTATAGCATTGATTAGAGGATTATTTTAGGAAATGAATTTAACCCTTTGAAGTGGAATTTATTCATTCACATTCTTACAAATATTACACGCAGTGTAATTTGTTCTACTGAATGTCTTAAAATATTTAATTTCTACATTGAAGACTGATGAAAATTTCGTCTCCTTTTGGGTGATCATATTTAATCGGCTTGGCGAGTAAAAACAACATGTCTCACGCGTTTAACCCAGTTCCCTAATAATATTAGGGAGCAAAATTCAAGATCCTACCGTGAAACGTTGCGCGCGAAATTAGGGCAATTACAGGTACCGAAAGAACGTCGCAAATGTTAGGAATTACCTTAATAAATTTAATAAACGTTGGAATTTAGATAATATACACAAACACTAACTGAAATCGTCTTAAAAGCATCCCCGCTGTTATTAATTATCGCGTGCGCGCACACGCTCGCGTACGGAAGCGAATTTTATGGATTATGTTCTCCGTTGTAACAATGCTGTCAACAGGCAGCGATGTTTTAAACGGGCCGAGCACTGGCACAAAGAGCCAGCATAAAATTACCATATTTCATTAAGGGATTTGACGGGGAACGTGGTTCTATCCGCGTACAAAACGGGAGTCCTTTATTAAAAGCGTTTCTGTCGTGTAGTTATTCATCGAAGCGATACTCGTTATCCTCCCAGTCACTATTAAATAATCTTCAATGAATGAATACCGAAATATTTTCGTTTGCAATACAAAATTGCATAAAGCAGAAAATATTGAAAGAATCGTCAATCAATATGCAATACAAAAAATACCATCAATGCATATATGAAAGCTTGTTTAAAAGTTTGCCTAAAAGATTATCTGGATTGCAGATTTTTATGTCAAATAAAACGTTTGTTAGTTTAATTTAAAAAAAAATGAAATCCACATTGATATTACTTTTATTCTTAAAAAATAATATGTATGATATTTGTGTATATTTATGTATATTTACATGCATGTATTATGTATATTACATGCACTCTTTATATAATAATTTCTGGACGAACCAAATCTCCAGTAAATGGAAAAAATCCGCAATCTAATTATATCAAATATAATCTGTACGATAAGAAGTTTTGTATGGTAGATTCTAAGCGCCTGGTTCCCAAGTTTCTATCATGCCACTAGAAACGCTGTCTCATCCTCGTTCTTTTTTCATTACGGCTATCTCGCATCGCTCGAAACTTTCCGGCGGGAAACTCGAAGAAAAAAAAAAAAGATTAAGGCTGCATATCAAGCGGGTTGACGCGAACGAGTAAAAAGGCGGAGCAGGAGGAGGAGGAGTGGAGGTGAATTTGAAAAACGGGCAGAAGTTGCGTCGACGTAACGAGGTTGTCGCGTTGCTTAAGAGTTTCGCGAGTCGGACGTATCGCATCGGGCGAGAAGAACCGTGAAAAATGAAGGGGGAGAGCATAAAGCGCGCGGATATCGCCACGCTCACAAAACGTATGATCGATGAAGTCGACGAGGGGAGAGAGGTGTCCTTTCGAAACTCCGAATAACAGCTTAAAGCAGTACCTCTGCCCTTTGACTCGTAACTTTCGTCCCGGCTATCGTGTCCGCCTATCTATTCGATTCAACGCTGGATTTGTCGTCCAACTTCTCACCGTCAGAAATACTAAATTAACTATACTTGCCTGAAAGGCGTTCATTCAATACATAATATTGATGCTGTTCAATCAAAAATGTTATTTATCTTGAAATGTTAAATTTTCTCATATTTATTATCTATTATCTCTCGTGATATCTATTATATATTATTAGATTTATCTTAAAACTATAGATAAATAGTAAAAAAACATAGGTACAACATTATTTGATTATACTTATACTAGGTACTTCCTCAAATATTTTATTGCAAATAAGAAAATGGAATTTATGTTAATTTTTCCTTAAGATTAAAATTACGGTTTTGACGATGATCAAATTATAATTGTCGGCGGGNATTTTAATCTTAAGGAAAAATTAACATAAATTCCATTTTCTTATTTGCAATAAAATATTTGAGGAAGTACCTAGTATAAGTATAATCAAATAATGTTGTACCTATGTTTTTTTACTATTTATCTATAGTTTTAAGATAAATCTAATAATATATAATAGATATCACGAGAGATAATAGATAATAAATATGAGAAAATTTAACATTTCAAGATAAATAACATTTTTGATTGAACAGCATCAATATTATGTATTGAATGAACGCCTTTCAGGCAAGTATAGTTAATTTAGTATTTCTGACGGTGAGAAGTTGGACGACAAATCCAGCGTTGAATCGAATAGATAGGCGGACACGATAGCCGGGACGAAAGTTACGAGTCAAAGGGCAGAGGTACTGCTTTAAGCTGTTATTCGGAGTTTCGAAAGGACACCTCTCTCCCCTCGTCGACTTCATCGATCATACGTTTTGTGAGCGTGGCGATATCCGCGCGCTTTATGCTCTCCCCCTTCATTTTTCACGGTTCTTCTCGCCCGATGCGATACGTCCGACTCGCGAAACTCTTAAGCAACGCGACAACCTCGTTACGTCGACGCAACTTCTGCCCGTTTTTCAAATTCACCTCCACTCCTCCTCCTCCTGCTCCGCCTTTTTACTCGTTCGCGTCAACCCGCTTGATATGCAGCCTTAATCTTTTTTTTTTTTCTTCGAGTTTCCCGCCGGAAAGTTTCGAGCGATGCGAGATAGCCGTAATGAAAAAAGAACGAGGATGAGACAGCGTTTCTAGTGGCATGATAGAAACTTGGGAACCAGGCGCTTAGAATCTACCATACAAAACTTCTTATCGTACAGATTATATTTGATATAATTAGATTGCGGATTTTTTCCATTTACTGGAGATTTGGTTCGTCCAGAAATTATTATATAAAGAGTGCATGTAATATACATAATACATGCATGTAAATATACATAAATATACACAAATATCATACATATTATTTTTTAAGAATAAAAGTAATATCAATGTGGATTTCATTTTTTTTTAAATTAAACTAACAAACGTTTTATTTGACATAAAAATCTGCAATCCAGATAATCTTTTAGGCAAACTTTTAAACAAGCTTTCATATATGCATTGATGGTATTTTTTGTATTGCATATTGATTGACGATTCTTTCAATATTTTCTGCTTTATGCAATTTTGTATTGCAAACGAAAATATTTCGGTATTCATTCATTGAAGATTATTTAATAGTGACTGGGAGGATAACGAGTATCGCTTCGATGAATAACTACACGACAGAAACGCTTTTAATAAAGGACTCCCGTTTTGTACGCGGATAGAACCACGTTCCCCGTCAAATCCCTTAATGAAATATGGTAATTTTATGCTGGCTCTTTGTGCCAGTGCTCGGCCCGTTTAAAACATCGCTGCCTGTTGACAGCATTGTTACAACGGAGAACATAATCCATAAAATTCGCTTCCGTACGCGAGCGTGTGCGCGCACGCGATAATTAATAACAGCGGGGATGCTTTTAAGACGATTTCAGTTAGTGTTTGTGTATATTATCTAAATTCCAACGTTTATTAAATTTATTAAGGTAATTCCTAACATTTGCGACGTTCTTTCGGTACCTGTAATTGCCCTAATTTCGCGCGCAACGTTTCACGGTAGGATCTTGAATTTTGCTCCCTAATATTATTAGGGAACTGGGTTAAACGCGTGAGACATGTTGTTTTTACTCGCCAAGCCGATTAAATATGATCACCCAAAAGGAGACGAAATTTTCATCAGTCTTCAATGTAGAAATTAAATATTTTAAGACATTCAGTAGAACAAATTACACTGCGTGTAATATTTGTAAGAATGTGAATGAATAAATTCCACTTCAAAGGGTTAAATTCATTTCCTAAAATAATCCTCTAATCAATGCTATAGTTCTATTTTTAATTCAGTTTTTATGCAAGTCAACGTGTTTACATTTTAAGAGATTCAGTGGACTAAAAATTACATTACATAATATTTTACGTATTATAACATTTACGAGATAATTATAAAGCTAATAAATAATTCTCCAATCTTAATGCAAGATCCAAATTAATATTTCAATGAGACCTCCTTAAAATGATCCTCCATTTAAACTGAAAGCACTATTATTTGTATTCGTAATTTCGATGCATCGAGAACTTTGCAATAAATAGAACTCGTTTCTTGTTCTCGTATTTGGTTCAATCCCACTGTGCGATAAACCAATAGAGAAAGGGAAAGAGGAGAAAGGGAAAGAGGACGAAGACTGTGGAAGGGTTCAAAGAAAACTTGGGACGAAGCTGGGATTACCGAAGATCTTCCCGAGAGGAGCGTGAAAATTACTGCTCGAAGATCGTGAAAGAACTTCTCAAAATGTCTTCCAACACGTATTTCTCCTCTTGGAAATGCAAATACCAAATTTTACCTCCATTGTTTTGTTAATAAATGATGCACTTAGTCCATTAATAAATATTAGAATTTTTTCAAAGTTTTTATCACTTATTTTAATAGAAATATAAGAAAATTGGAGAAATGTACGAAAGTCATAAGTATTTTAGATTGCTATAAATATATTACATTATTATTAAATTATTTCATTATATTGTATAGTATTTAATTAATGATCAATAAAGTTTATTTGGTGATCACTAATTCTATTTATTTCATTAATGAATATTAAAATTTTTCAAAAGTTTTTGTCTGATATAATATAAGAATAAGAAAATTGGAGAAGTCTATGATAGTCATGACTATTTTGTATTTTCACAGATATATTACATTATTATTAAATTATTTCATCAAATTATAAAATATTCAATTAAAAATCAATAAAGTTCATTTGTTTATCACTAATTCCCCTTATTTTTTATATATCCTTGCCAAATTACTAAACAATTAACATTTTACAAAACATTGAGTTGAAAGCCAAATCCGTATGCTTTGAAATCAAGCCTCTATTAATTTTCTGATGGTAGAAAAGTGCATCTCATTGTCAGAGAGGTTCAGAGATAAACCGGATGATATTCGCTTTGATCCAGTAGGAGAATTTAATATATTCAATTTCCTTATAATTCTATATCGTTTCCGAGGATCCCGCGGGATCGGGTCAGAGATTAAAGGAGCCTTACACGTCGTCGTGAGCGTGAAACGGTTGTACGCTCGTGGAAGTTCGCTTCTAACGGCAGAACGGGATTCCCCGGGAAATCGTTCGCCGAGATCCTCTCCCATTCACGCGAAATAAATGAAGTTCCTTCGCGAACAGATAGAGGGATTCGTTTGAACTTTAGTCGATTCAGTAAATACGATGGAAAACCCCCGTCGGCGCGGACCTATTCATCTTTTTTAAAGGAACGGAAAAGGCGTCGGTAATCGAAGAGACATTATTCAATGTCTAATCGATAGACGCTGAACCGTCGGCTCGGCTCGCACCGGATACGAAATTGTTTTCAACCCCCCCGGACCGCCACCCCCGCCGCTTTTCTGTTGTTTCGCCAGTCGAGAGGAGGAACGGGGCAGAGAAAGTTGCACGGGAGTGCATGGCCAGAGTTTTTCGAACAGGAAACAATGTTCGCCAGGAACCAGGACATGAAAGAAACGCGTTTACCTAAACACGTCACGCGTGTAACATGATGTAATTGTTAACGATGTGACGGTCCGCCTACGTACAAGGTAATACCAGCGAACTCAGTAGATTTATTATAGGTTTTCATTTTGTAAACGCCAAAGTCGTGATTTATAAATGAAGAACTATTTTTCTAATATTTATTATAGGCTTTCATTTTGTGATCGCAGATTGTTGAAGTGCGTCGTGATTTATAAAAGAAGAACTATTTTTGTAATATTTATTAT
>SMSR01012442.1:0-10136 GCA_019453355.1 Ceratina japonica
GATAGGTAAATTGCACCGGAACTAGAAAAGATAATTACAAATTAGCCTTCGGTGCATTCTTCACAGTACCATTTGAAAACGTCATTCTTATGACGATAGGTAACATTTGAACACATGTGGAGAGTTTAAATTAATTGTAGGACGACGAAAACGCGTGCAAACGAAGAATGCAGCTCATACGAAAGCTGCTGTTCTGACGACGCACGATATAAATTCACCGATGAAGAAGGAGGCCAAATTAGATGATAGTAAAAATGTGAAAATTGTCAGTCCAGACGAGATACATCTTATAAATGCACATAAACCTGTCTGCATAAATTCCTATTTCTTTACACAAGTACGTTGTTGCACTGTGTGCGTCGAGTAGAAAAGGTCCCTGCATCCGATGCAATAACGTGTGGTTTAAAATTTAGATTACAGATGTATCGGATAAAGATATTTCTAAGAACGAAGCTACCATAGTGCCTATCGAAAATGGTTTTTACAATGGTGACAAAACTGTTGCTATACAAAGTGATATTCTCACGGATGTCGGGCATTTCAGAACAGACGGTAACGCATCACTGACTGCATTATTGAGTGGCGATATGTCATTGACTGGTGTTACTACTCAACGAGTAATGTGTGATTTCAGAAACACCTGTAGCTGTACCGATTCATGGTCCGTCAACACCGCACAGGATTAATATGCCAAGTCAGTTGGAAGAAATAGATGGAAACATAAATGACGACAAGCATGCAAATCTTGCTATGACTCCTGCACTCAAATTAGACCAGCAGTCGTTGAAGAAGCCCGCTAATCGCGGCCGTAGAAAACTGCTCGCCGGTCAGACCGCGACGCATCGTTCGACAGATTCCACAAACACCAAAAGTACAAATCATAAGCTCACAGACTATTTTCCAGTCCGTCGTAGTGTTAGAAAATGTAAAAAGGCGGTGTTAGAAGAGAAGCAACGCGACATGGAGAATAAAGTGCTTTGCCAGGTGGAGGAGGGCTTAGAGGTGAGAGAAGTTGACGAAAAAATATTGTTTCGTTGAGAGTAAAGAGGATCTTCTTTCTTAGGTAAGACAGTTCGTCGGTAAAGGCCGTGGAGTAGTGACGACGCGAGAATTCATGAAAGGGGAGTTCGTAGTCGAGTACATCGGCGAATTGATCGACCAAATGACGGCGAAGAAGCGCGAGAAGCTGTATGCACAAGATCAGAATACTGGATGTTATATGTATTATTTTCAACATCGTAACCATCAGTATTGGTAAGTACACCTTGAATCATCGTCGATGGGAAATGGACTATTCGAGAGGCCGCGATCACATTAATCGTACTTTCAGCGTGGACGCAACCGCTGAGACTGATAAGTTAGGTAGATTAGTGAACCATTCAAGGAACGGTAATTTGATAGCNCAGATGTATCGGATAAAGATATTTCTAAGAACGAAGCTACCATAGTGCCTATCGAAAATGGTTTTTACAATGGTGACAAAACTGTTGCTATACAAAGTGATATTCTCACGGATGTCGGGCATTTCAGAACAGACGGTAACGCATCACTGACTGCATTATTGAGTGGCGATATGTCATTGACTGGTGTTACTACTCAACGAGTAATGTGTGATTTCAGAAACACCTGTAGCTGTACCGATTCATGGTCCGTCAACACCGCACAGGATTAATATGCCAAGTCAGTTGGAAGAAATAGATGGAAACATAAATGACGACAAGCATGCAAATCTTGCTATGACTCCTGCACTCAAATTAGACCAGCAGTCGTTGAAGAAGCCCGCTAATCGCGGCCGTAGAAAACTGCTCGCCGGTCAGACCGCGACGCATCGTTCGACAGATTCCACAAACACCAAAAGTACAAATCATAAGCTCACAGACTATTTTCCAGTCCGTCGTAGTGTTAGAAAATGTAAAAAGGCGGTGTTAGAAGAGAAGCAACGCGACATGGAGAATAAAGTGCTTTGCCAGGTGGAGGAGGGCTTAGAGGTGAGAGAAGTTGACGAAAAAATATTGTTTCGTTGAGAGTAAAGAGGATCTTCTTTCTTAGGTAAGACAGTTCGTCGGTAAAGGCCGTGGAGTAGTGACGACGCGAGAATTCATGAAAGGGGAGTTCGTAGTCGAGTACATCGGCGAATTGATCGACCAAATGACGGCGAAGAAGCGCGAGAAGCTGTATGCACAAGATCAGAATACTGGATGTTATATGTATTATTTTCAACATCGTAACCATCAGTATTGGTAAGTACACCTTGAATCATCGTCGATGGGAAATGGACTATTCGAGAGGCCGCGATCACATTAATCGTACTTTCAGCGTGGACGCAACCGCTGAGACTGATAAGTTAGGTAGATTAGTGAACCATTCAAGGAACGGTAATTTGATAGCACGAGTCATAGAAGTAGAGTCGACACCGCACCTCGTACTTACAGCGAAAGAAAATATATCTGCCGGGGTGGAAGTGACGTACGACTACGGGGATCGAAGCCGTGAAGCCATTCGTCATCACCCATGGCTAGCGTTATAGCGATTTTAATTATGGTAGTATGACGTGTTTGTACAATAAAATTCTTCCAACCGATTTTATCCTTCGCACGAAGGGATGGCATAGGGACGAGAAATGGTCATAGGAATAACAAAAGGGCATCGAGCTTTTTCATCCAGTTTTATGAGATGGAAGCGCACGAGCGAGAGGAATAAGATTCATACGTCTCTGCTTCAGCATGAAAAACTTGTAATTTGAATACTTTGTTGTGTAAAAAGTGGAGAAAAGTATATAGTGATATTTGCTATCTTATAGAACGGAATAATATAGCTTGGTGGAACGTCTGAAATATATTGCGTAATTTTCATTTTATCAAAAATCAAACTTACTTGATCAAAGGATTTGTAGCTTGTCTTAGCAAATGTTCCCTACTTTTTCAATGCTTGAGTAATATTCCGATCTCTGCCTTACGTGACGATATTTATGCTGTAAGACGATTCTCCTTTTCTGTCAATTTGTCACTGCCACGTTCCATAAACAATGACACGAAAAGCAACTTACAAATGAAAAGAAGGATAGTTTAGTTCAGCAGATGTAAATCAAAGACTTCGGTTTTTTTGAGAATCGAAGAAACTCCGATACCGCGATTCCTTTAGAAGATTATACAAATGCCTTAATGCGAAACGATAGAATATTTATTACCTATCAAGTCGATTTTCATTAATCAGTGTGCACGTTTGATTCAAGTACTTTTATATCTTATCAGTATTTCATTTATCGAATAATAATTACCATTAATTTGTATTTTGTAATAATTTATAGATCATTTTAACACAGTGTCTCACCATAGAATTCCAATCGTTATGCATTATATTTATGCAGTAATTTATTTATATTCATATACTAAAGCATTTTATATAATTTTACTTTTGAAATAAGTTAGAGTCTTGTGTTGATATTGATATTATAATGTTACACTATGTACATATTACTTGTTGATTATCGTAGTCACTAGTATTATATAGGACGCAAATTGTACAAACGTAATCTTATTTCACTGGAAAACATGTAATTTGTTTCGCATTTGTAAATAAACGCTCTTCATAACTGTTGTCTCTCATTCGGCTTGCCCTTCGACCATCTCGTCGTCTTCAGAATTTTCACCGCTGCCTACGAACGTTTCCTCTTCAGCGTTTAAAAACGGCGGTGGTATAAAAGAAAATTCTATGTTTCTCGGCATAGTAGCAATTGGCGAGGTTTCCACGTTCTCTTCGCTCTTCGTCGACCGCCCAACACTGATTTCTCGAGGCAATTTACGTCGTCGCGGTTCAATCACATTCGAAATTTTATCATCACTTTCCATTGTAGAGTAATTGAACGCGGGCATCGGCGGAGGCGTAGGGACGCGTCGAGGGTCCTTCGTCACGTCCTTGCACATTCGTTGAAGCGCTCTCGATTCTCTTTCGGACATGCACTTCTTCTTGTCGACCAAAGCATCTTTCAGTTCAGTCATGAAGTTTTTAAACAATATCTTGTCTCGCTTGTAGTTGTACAACGATACGCCGTCAGCTTCTTCGCTCAGAGGTTTCAGATATTCCTCCCTGATATATTCTTCAAACACCTCGTCCATGATTTCTGGTTCCGAGTCGGTTATAATACGAACGTTGTCGGGGGTCGTCGTCGATTGTGGAACGACCACCTGTAGACGATCACCGACGGAACCGTTGATTCGCGACCTCAAAAGAAACAGGCTGCTGTATTCAAGGAAATCTTTCACGGTCTCGACACTCTTCTGAGCGCTACTCAATCTCTGTAGCGTGTTTTCCAAAGGATCTTCGTTCTCCTTGCCATCCAGCGCATCGTTGTCGATATCTCGGAGAACAGACGACACGTCGCTATAAGCCGTTTGTAGTTTGTTAGAAGCCAAGTATAAATGCATGTACAAATCTCGCCATGGCGTCGAGTCCGGGCTTCTGAAATGACAAAGGCACGTGAGCAGCATTGTTTCACGAAATACAAACGTTGCGAGCAAAGTGTTCTTACACGTATTTATAAGACATTGGTTCGAGCTTGAAATTGTAATAAGCGTTGACACATTCCGATAGTTTCTTTTTATAGATCCTTAAAGTCACGATCAGGGAACGAACGATACGAGCCAATTTGAATTCTGGAACCTTTTTGTATGATCGGCTCCAACTATGATTATTGTACGCGATGGCTAACAGATGTAACATCTCAGATTGAGTCAAAATATAAGTGTAATATAAACTCTATAACAGAACAGGAAAATGAGATACCAGCAGAAATGATCGATCATTAGAAAAATTTACTTTCATCTCGACCTTTAGTTTTTGATAATTTATTTCACCGCGTATGTGAAACGACGAGTCTTCGAAGTTCGTTAACACATGTTCTCTATAACTGTCCTCTGGCAACAATTTCAGGAGGACTAAAGAGACATGATAGTAAATGTGAGACATGTGTTCCAAATGCTTCACCAAATTTTCCATTAGGGATTGTAAATACTTTAATCTACCTGCTGTAAGATCACTGTTAAATCGAGAGAATTAGAATTGTTTTAAATACCATAAACACCGACTCAATAAATGATATTTGAAAACTTACAAAAATTGCTGGGAACCTTTGTCTTTGCTTAATTTTATCTTGTACTCGTATTTCAAAATTTTCATTCCCTTCTTACAAAGATCGAACAAGTCGTTTTGCAAAAACACGACAGATCTTAAATTTGCATGGTCATTCAGTCTTACGTGTTCCATGTAAATGGCAGAACACAGTACGGCTAACGCGAATAAATTCATTATACTTTTAAAGTGAGTATTATGAGATATGTACAATGACGGTGATAAAATCGAACCGAGTAAAATGCACTTTGATACCATGATCCTGTAAAGGAACAAGACTAATTCCAAATCTGTCTCTGCGTTACACATATCTTTTGCAAACGTGAACATTTACTTGCGTGGTCTACAGTCATATTTATCCAAGAAATTGTATATCTCAGAACTATGGTCACTCAAAAGAATCTTCGAATTTAAAATAGCTTCTACTTGTTTCTTGGACACGCTATCGTCCTGAGTAAAATTTGATGTTAAAAACAGTTTATAAGACTCTTGAATCATGTTCGATATGTTTATACCTGGATTATCTTCAAGTACACGGCATACAACTTTTTTAAAACATGTTTTACATTATGTATAAAATCCTAAAAATATACAAGGCGAATATAACGTCAAGGATGTAACTTATTCATTATAAATACAAACTCACGAATATTCTATATTTCTTTTCTTCATCCTTAGACGGAAATTTTTCTATTGTTAAAGTCTCGAAATCCGTGTAGCCTAATTTATGCAAGTGTTCATACAAAGACGAACCCTAAAAACGGACAAAGAATAATAATAAAGAATCAAGATCGTCGTTGATCGAAAGTATTGAAAGTTTTCTCGTTACTTTTATGATTACATCCTCGTCTTCCTCAATGATATCGTTAGGATTCATGATGTATATTTGTTTAAAATAAACTTTCACACCATTTAAAACACTTCTCAGTCTTGTCACAATTGTTTAACGATGCTGGTAGGCGCCATGTGACGCACTCACTACCAAGTACTACCAACGCTACCGTCAGCTGATCAGCTGCCATTTATGCGGCTCAGCTGTTTGGTTGAGTTTTCTCAATGGTACATACGCACACGCACGTGGTGAAAACAACAATCATTTTTGCACATTACAATTACGCTAGCAGTTGTTGAAGAATGAAAAACTTGACGGTAGTACAACGCGCCAGTCGTGTATTGGGCTTTTTGGAAAGTCGGATCGAAGACTGGAATAATTCGAAAATATTGCACACCGTCAATTCGAATACCAATGATTCATACATTATTTCAAAATCCAAATTCTACAAAATACCATCGAATCACGAAGAGGACATAAAGACTTATGATATCGATGAAGATCTCGAGTTCATTAGCTTGGAGTACTGTAGAATATCGGAGGAATTGTATGGAGCATGTAAGTCCGGTGACATCGTGAAGATAAACGTAGAGTCGAAATTTGAGTACGAACTGATGACTCAATTAAACGTAGACATACAGTCTATGAAATTAAGTCCGGACCACGAAATGATCGTTATAGTCACTGTGAATGACATTGTGATCACGATGGTATCCAGTTTCCAAGTAATATCGGAGATAGACTTGCACGCGCCAGAGTTTGGTCAGAAACAGTTCGTGACTGTTGGCTGGGGTAAGAAGGAGACCCAGTTTCATGGAACCGAAGGAAAGAAAGCAGCTACGGCAAAACCAGTAGAGACTGATAAGAATGAATCAGACGATGGCTTATGTAGAATAAGCTGGAGAGACGACGGTTCCTTATTTGCTGTCAGTTTCTTGCATCACGAAAGCAAATCTAGACAGTTTAAAGTGTTTGACAGGGAAGGTACTTTACAGTACACGAGTGAATTTATTAATGGATTAGAAGAGCCACTGTCTTGGAAACCATCTGGTAGCCTAATTGCTACAACACAGGTTTATCAAAATAAGCATCTCGTCGCGCTATTCGAGAAGAATGGCTTAAAACACAGAGAATTTGCACTTCCTTTTAAACTGAAGGAAGTTAAGGTACGTATGTACGTCTGTGTGATTGAAAATACAGTGACACTAACTTCACACATTCTGTACTGCAGGTGAAAGATCTGTTTTGGTCTCCATGCTCGAAGATCTTGGCCATTTGGTGTGAAATTCAAGAAGACTGTTCTTCCATCCTACAGTTATGGACAGAAAATAATTGTCATTGGTACCTTAAACAATCGATAAAATTTCCGACAAACGAGCCTCTGATTTATGCAACTTGGAAGGCAGAATTTCCTTCTAAAAAGCTAGTTCTATTAACGTCTAAAGAACTCATTACTCTGGAATACGACTGGTCTGTTGATCACAGTAGAGGCAAAACCGCGATTGATAAATCTGTTATCGGAGTTATAGATGGAAATAAAGTGCTAATGACTGGGCTTAGAGTGGGAATCGTACCACCTCCCATGGCACATCAAACTCTAGAAACTACAGAGCCCGTCAATTCTCTCGCTTTTGCTCCCGAACTTGAAAACGAACACGACTGGATAGACAGCAACGCATTCTTTTGCGTTTCTGACAGTAACAAATTGATGTTCTACAAACATCGAACTGATTGTTCCCTGTTAGAATACGAACATGTTGGGACGTACGAAGTCAAGTGTGATCTGATCAACCGTGAAAAGTCATTTTACGATATGCATCACTTCTTGTGGCTCGATGAAAACACTGTTTTGTGCTCGACGTCGACGGGCAGTCAGAGCTACCTCTGCGTTTTGACGTTAGACTCGATAGACGATCGAGCTCAGGGACAGATAACAATGAGGTATACTCGTAGGGAGTGAAACGCATTCTCTAAACCTAAGAGTTGTTCATTTTTTTCAGCTACGCTCACGTCGTGGACGGTTTGATTCAACAGATAATTCCTTCTCCCGATTCAAAGGAGGCATATATAATCGTGGACTATGCCGTTATAAAATATACGAAGGAGAAGGAGTTGCTACCCATCGGTATGCAGTTGGAAGACGTCAATTTGTCCAAGGTAGAGGTCGTAAAAATTGGTACGAAGCACGCGATACTTTCGTTGAACTTGTGGGACTTCCGAATAAATGGAAAACAAATTTGTAACACCGTCACGAGCTTCTTCGTCCATTCGGAATTCTTGCTCCTCACGACCGTTCATCAGACTTTGATATCCGTTCGTTTGAACGAAGGGGACTTCGAGGAGTTGAACAAACAGGATTTGACCGTGAAACCATGGGAGAACGACGCGAACGCGAAATCGTTTTCAGACATAGACGTCAGAAGAGTGGAGAGAGGATCTTATTTGATCGCAGCTATCCCGAAGGATTCTAAGATCATTTTACAAATGCCTCGTGGAAACTTAGAGTGCATTCAACCGAGAGCCTTGTCTCTGCACATCGTCGGGACCTACTTGGACGACCGTGATTATTCGTCGGCCTTCGATCTGATGCGGAGACAACGAATAAATTTGAATCTGATCTACGATCACGATCCGAGCAAATTTATTGAAAACGCTAGTACATTTGTGGAACAAGTTTCCAAACCGAGTTGGTTGAGTTTATTTCTATCGGAGTTGACGGACGAAAATGTGACCGCGACGATATATGGCAGTTATTACCGAAAGAGCCGGTCGAGTGCAAATATCGTTAAAACGAATAAAGTAGAAACGGTTTGCACTTTGCTACGAAAAGTTATGGAAGATCGAGATAATGTCGATCAGTTGATACAGCCTATACTGATAAGCCTAGTGAAGGAGAAGAAAGAGCAAGGGATAGAATCGGCGCTGATCAAGATAAAGGAAATAGGAAAACTCGAAGAGAACTCGACGAACGAAGAACGTGTCAAGTCCGACGAAGCGCTGAAATATTTACTATACATAGTGGACGTAAACGTCTTGTTTGACATAGCTTTGGGTATGTACGATTTCGACTTGACCATGCTCGTCGCGTCCAAGTCGCAGAAGGATCCCAAAGAATATGTTCCGTTTTTAAACGACCTGAAGAAACTCGACGAGACCTATATGAAATACTCTATCGATTTGTATTTGAAACGTTATGAGTCTGCTCTTCGACACATATCCGAAGATTTGAACAGATTCAACGAGTGTACAAACTTGATACGTACGCATAATTTGCACAAAAAGGGCTTAAAGCTGTTCGACAAGGACAGCGAGCAGTACAGAGAGGTGGCCAGGATTTACGGGGAATTTCTGCAGAAGAAACAGCATTACCTCGAGGCTGGAATCATGTTTCAAAGAAGCGGCGACCTCAAGGAAGCGTTGAACGCTTATAAATTGGCCGGCAGCTGGCAAGACGTCATCACGCTGTCTGTTAAAATGGATCTGAGGTTGATATTACTATCCCTAATTGTAATATGCAGTTGGAGGGAAATAAATCATTGCTTGGAATTGAACGATATTTTAGCGAAGCGGAGAAGCAGCTGCTTTACAAGAATCTCGTAGAACGTTTGAAAGCGGATAAGAAGTATGAAGAGGCCGCGAATGTGTCTATGAACTATTTGAAAGACGTGGAGGAAGCTATAGTCTGTCTGTGCAGTGGTAAACGATGGAAAGACGTTGTGAGAATCGCTCACGATACCAACAATTTAACTCTGATCGGTAGGTACGTTTTGTCACTCGTCGTTAAATCGTTCGAATTGGAATTTTTACATTTCAGAATCCTGCGTTAAATCGAGCGTGTACGAGTTTGCGGATCACACGATGTCTCGAATAGAGAAGAATGAGTGTGACTTCGAACGGCACAGGTCGCGTCTGGCGACAGTCAGGCAAAACATCTCACAAAGAAATCTAAAGTCGTACAACGAAATATGTGATGATGAATCCGTATGTGGCAGAGGTATCTCAGACATTCTGAGCGATACGAGCAGTATGACTGGTTCGACTACGAGTCAAAGATCAAAGTCGTCGAATTTGTCCGGGTAAGAGAACGCGAAACACTCTGATTTTAATTAGATCATACGTTTGCGTACCATTTTCAGAAGGAGCTACCGATCGAGCAAGAATCGGAGGAAACAAGAGA
>SMSR01012444.1:28314-49343 GCA_019453355.1 Ceratina japonica
CCTACCGAGCGTAGAATAGAGGCGTGACTCGGTTATCAGATTTTCTCCTTTGTAGCGTTTTTCTTGGTCCAAGCGACGCGAGGTATTCGATTGTGACGTCGGCAAAGTACGTATACATATATATAACTGAATAAGAATTTGTCGGAGCTGTAAATCGTCTATTCGATAAGAATAATAATGCGATGTTATTACGAATTCTAATTAAACAGTGATTAGGTTAGTCGATTAAATTGCGAGGCGACGTACGCAGGAGGAACCGATGCGATCGTGCCGACGTCGCTCTAATTACTCGGACCGGTATAATCGTGCGTGGACAGAAATTGCGAAGATTCCGAGACAATGTGTAGCGAGGGGTAACCTCGGCATAATAATGGCAATTACAGCCGAGCAATAAAGCTGTCATTACGATTGCACGAGAAACGCGTTCCTACCTCCGAGGACCTACCGCAACGTGCTTAGAGTCCTGGACCCGCGATGCTCCTTTTGTATCAATTAAAATCGCGATGCGAGTTTCGAGAGGAGATCCTCTCTCGTTGTTTGCTCGCGAGACGCGTTATTATGTCGTTAGTAAATCGTGCTGTTTAATTTGTTTGTTCGTCGACGGCGAGCCACTTATAGACCCGATAATTCGTGCAATTTCTGTAATACGTTATTATTATTATTATTAAACTAATTTACTTTTATTACAGTAATACGTTAATTAGATCCCGAAAGATGCACGGTGTTTCGTGCGGAATCATTAAATTACGTAAGGAGTTATGAGGACTATAAGAGCGCGTGTGCGGATTTTCAGTGAACAAGCTGTAACGTTATTGTCAGAGGAATCGCAACAATTATTACAGAGTTCGATCCGGTTTGTCGTTCTCTGTAAAACAGTATTACTCTGAATCGTGCACTTGACGCGTTTATCTCACGGCTTTAGACGTCGGCGTTTTATCGACACCGCGATCTCGACACGCGAAACCGCGAGATCGTGCACACACGCCGATCGGATGAATGCTTAATCAACGCGGGCTAATCGATTTATCGAAATCATTGAGCAACCGTTCAGCCGTGATGCTCTGACACGCTTACAACGTTACAATAATTTCAACATTTCTTATTATAGAACCACTTATCTCCGACTCGCATGATACATAGAATTTAATACATAGAATTTTAGCACAGAGGATCTATAACTGTGTTACAACTTTCTGATTGCTATTGATTTTAATAACTCGCAGATTTGTTTTAATATCGTTTTTTATTATGATAAATTATATAATAAAGAAGGATATATAATAAATATATAATATAATATATAATATATAATATAAATATAAATATATAATATAATATATAATATAATATAATATAATATAATATAATATAATATAATATAATATAATATAATATAATATAATATATAATATAATATAATATAATATAATATATAATAAATATATAATATAATAATATAAGGTAAGGATGTGTAAATCGCGTTGAAAAATGAAGACTCCGTCCGGCGATCAGATATTACGTGGACGAAGGGGCGCGAAGGACATCGGATGAATCAGAGAGAACGCAAACCCGTCAGAACGTATGGATTTCTCTCAAAGTGTCAACCGCACGCTCAATTAGACGCGCGTAATCGTTACCACGATTTCTGCAGCTGTACCGTTCAACGAGGCTTTTGTTTATTGTAGATTCGATCTCCCTCTCCCGTTTCGCGAAACAAGAACATTTTTGTCCTACGTTATTCCTAAACGACGACAAACCTTTATCGCGATAATTTCAATTACGCTCAAATTAAATCTCTAGAGTTCCTAATAAAAACGCTAGAAAGGCCTTTAATGTTTTATTCGATAACAGTTTTTCCAAATCTTTTTGTTAAACAGTGAAGAAACGTCTCCGTTAATTAATTCGTCGACCGCTTCCATTCATCTGTTGGAACGTTTCTCAATTTCAAAGTTGCAACGAAGCTTCTCAAAGATTTTCAATTCCGATCCGTGGAGGAAACGGTAACACGTTACAATGCGTTTTCCATGCGTCATGCATCTTGAAGGGAGGCTCATAGGAAGTCTAGCCATAGATTGGCTCACTTGAACGTTCACTTCTTCATCACGGAAATGATTAATAGTTTACGTCCGCGAGACGATGGAAATCACTTCTCAAAGTGATCGAGTAGAATATGTGCATTTATATACACAAATGACTTCATTGCGAGCCCTCGGTCTCCGAGATTCCTAAGATAGCACAAGTGTATCTCTCGTACGTCTTCGTCGATCACAAAAATACTGCAGAATACCGAGAATTATTCCGAGAACGCCCACGGATCAATGTCGTATTTCGCTTTTAACGTTCTCGAGACTCACCGGACGATGTATCAATTTTTTGCGCAGATGGGAATAATAACGCGGCTCCGATTTTGGACGCGTCCGAGAATAAAGTTTCCGTCGATGGGCGACGCAAACGCAGATCTCCGGCCGAGAGCCAGAGGAGGACCCTGGACGATTCTCGGAACGAGTACGGCCAGTTCGTCGGACAAGGCGAGGAGCATCAAAATTTTTTACGAAACGACGGCAGGTACGTTCATACATATATACATGCACACCCACAGCCGCGTCTTTTTTAAGCCGTTCCTTTGATTGGTCGTTAGCTGGTAAGCTCCTTAACTTGGACACCTCCGAGACCCTCAAACGCGCGGCTACTATTCCTTCCTCGCATTGAACCCGATCTCGCGTTCCTCTTCGTTACCACGATATTTAAAAAGTAATACCCGCGACCTGTTATTAGACTTTATCTTTGTTGGAATTCGAGGGACTGCACACGCGGTTTTTGTGGCCGAAAGTCAAAATGTCTCTTTGACTTTTTGAAAATCAGAAGCTCGAAGAATGTAACGGCGTTACGTAACGACGAGCGAGCACGTACCTACCGCAGACTGACAAATCGTTTTAGACAATAACAAACAAATTAGAAGGTATTACGTATTTCAATCTGTATATCTCGGGAGGCAGACCTTTCACGTGGCGATAACAAACTGGCCGAGCCAACAAATAGTCAATTAAGGGTACGTACTCGTGTTGTAGGTACGCGGAGAACGCGTTCGCGGCGTAAGATGCGACAGTAAGTTATCATCAAGGGGAAACAGTTACTAAATGAGTACTTTCAGCGCAGGCAGAGACTGATCGCCGCATTAATCCCTGTCTGTTTCCATCACGGGGAGAGATCGTGCATCACGTGATCTCGCGCACTTTTTGCCCGGTTCATTAGTCGCGGTAACGAGAAAAAAATTGCTAAGTTCTTTTCGCGGTCCGACTTTCTTCCCCGACTTTCTCGCGGGACCGTCCGCCTTAATCCACGACCATCGCTCAACGACACTCAGAAATTGAAAATCCTCGTATTGTCTCGTCCCGTCGAAAATCAAAATTCCCTCGACGTTCGCCGCGTCAAGTATTAAAAACAGGTTTTCGTTCCGTTTCTCGAACGTTTGCTTCTCGTTCCAATAGAATTGTTTAAATTTTCGTTCCAATAGAATCGTTTAAATGATCGTGTCAAGTTATGAAAATAAAGCATTTTGTATGAAAATAAGATTTGAGCGAAAGCCTCGAACGAGATTCTGTTGGTCGGTTCGATAAATAATGGGCCGATCGTCGGTGGAACTGTATTTCGTTTCGCTCGTGAAACGGTCGTTCGGTTTGACGATAAATCGCGCTGACAATGAGTCAGGCCGTGTAAATGCAGCGGTAGAACCGGTACATCCTAGTTCTCCGGTGTCAAAAGGTAAGAGACCGTTCGGAACGTTACAGATACTACTCCGTGGAGCAGAGGCAAAATGATCCGAGCGAGGAGTACGGCCAGGACTCGGAAATGGAATCGGATCCCTCCGTGACTTGGAGACCACGGAGAGCCCAGGGAAGGGAATATTTCATCGAAATCATGGTGGCGGCCGACGCCGAGATGATGAGGTACCACGGCGACCATCTGTCTAGCTACATTTTGGGCCTGATGAACACGGTAAGTACCTCCTCTGCCGTCTAACGTAAAATCGATCACAAATACACTTATCAAAGTGAGCTACCATAACGGCGCGACGAGGCAGAATGTCTGTTTTCATTTTTCAATAAAAAGAAATTCGTTTTAAAGAAATTTCGCTCGGAGCAAAATAAAAATCGTGGGACACCCTGTAGATACGAGGTTTGCTTCGAAAAAATAAAGAGAATCGAAGGAAAAGGTAAAGTCCGCTTGGCCGGGACAAAGTAAAATATTTGTATCCCGCGAAACACGGTACACGGGGCAACCTACATATTTATTACACGGCATAGGGGTGACGCTCGTTTGAAAACGAAAGGAAAAGAATAGGGGTCAACGGTCGGCGTGGGTGCATCAGTTTGTTCGGGGTCCCCGTGGGACCACGAGAGAAAAAAAGTGACTAGAGAAAAAGGGGCAGGATTAAAGGAGGCGGAGTATATGCACGAAAAACACATCGGCGGCCGTGTTCGTGGGATGATCGATCTTGTAAGCCAGCAGGATCTGTCGCGAGCGTTAAATATTATGCTAATGCGGTCCCCGCGCGTTCCTAGCTCATTTCGGACGTCGAAAGAGTAGCGGCCAACCGCTCGTGATCATCAGTCATCAGCGGCAACTATTTCTCTCGACTAATTCAATTATCGGTCGTGAAATCTGCTGACTCGCCTCGAACGTGAACCATCGCTTTGAAATTATTCCACGGTCCTATTTCCTGTTCTTCGATCGAACGAACAGATCTTCGGAACTGTCTTTAACAATCAATTAGATATGCAAATCGTTGTGAAAATTCCATTAAAAAATGACTGCATTATTAATCGTATCGTATAGAGACATAATTTATGGATATATTTCAAGCTGTCGGTGTACGACAAACATACTCGTCATTCAGTAATTTTCGCTTTCAATATCCGAGTCATTAATCCTGCCGAATTTATGAGTATAGCCTCGAGCGGTCTTAACCCAACCGAACGTCTAGTCGGTTTCGTTATCGCGAGGAGAGAAACTCGCGTGGGTTTCGCAAGCGTAACGTCGTTAGTCACCTTTAATTAGCTCAGCGGCAATCAAATTTTCTAAGAATTTCCTCGGCAGGGCTCGCGTTAACGCGGCGAACGTCCCTCGTTGAGAGGAATACTACCTGTTGGGCCGCGGTTCGTTTCACCAGCGGACGATAGCGCAACGACGAATATTTAGAAGCCGTGTACGTACGTACGTACGTCGCGGGGACATAAATTTTCGAGAGCGACGAGTATACCACGGCCAGCAGCGGCATGCGATTCATCGTTGGGAGAATAGAAAGTACAAGTTGCACCTTGAGGAGTGTAAATCCCGATACGATCTGCCGGAGAGCTACCTATCTGCCTTTAACGCGATGTTGACATTTTATCTCCGACGGAGCTCGTGCCTCGAGACCTTATTATTCAATTGTATGTAAAAATCGTTGGACCTGGAGGAACGTGACAAAAATTATTAGGATTTATTACAAGAAATTGATTCGTAAAAATAATAATCTTTCCAACGATTTGCACAAACGTCTCATCGAAGTACCTAAAATCGTTGGACCTGGAGGAACGTGACAAAAATTATTAGGATTTATTACAATAAATTGATTCGTAAAAATAATAATCATTCCAACGATCTGCACAAACGTCTCATCGAAGTAGCTAAAATCGTTGGACCTGGAGGAACGTGACAAAAATTATTAAGATTTATTACGAGAAATTAATTCGTAAAAATAATAATCATTCCAACGATCTGCACAAACATCTCGTCGAAATATCTAAAATCGTTGGACCCGGAGGAACGTGACAAAAATTATTAGAATTTATTACAAGAAACTAATTCGTAAAAATAATAATCGTTCCAACGATCTGCACAAACGTCTCATCGAAGTGTCTGCATAATTATCGTGTTCATCCTATTTGGTGCATAGTCGACATGTGCTATTAATGGTCGGAGTTGGGCGAAACGAATCACGTTTCCTTCCCCTGGTTCGCCGGCTAGGCGCCGCTTAGGGAGTCGCATAAATTAGTCGGTGGTTCGAGGAAGAAAAGTGTATCAGGCTGGCGCGGGAGCGACTCGCCACGGCACATCCCACGTGCCTCGTGACACGCTATTTTCAAGTTTCTGCACCGGCGATTATTATATAATCGTCCCACTACTGTCCTACTTAGAACGAATCTTTTACCGAACCGAGTCACCGTTCCGATACGAATTTCCTCTTTGTCGGGAGCCGATTGAATGCAAATCAGCTGGGCTGGCCCCCATTTCCGCGTTTATCTATACAATCATTCCGATTCAGTTCCTCCTTTTTTTATGCGTTCTTTTTCGTATAACCTGATTTTATTCCCTGCTCGAAACTCCCACGAGCGAAAAGATCACGAAGACTTGGATTATAGCGGAGATCGTTTCGACAGTTTCCGCGTGATTCCGCAAAAGAGGATCGACGGGGAAACTGGGAACGGAGAGAGAGTGCGGGGGTGAGTCGATCGAGTTTCGTCGATAAATAGACAATTCATGTAATGCGCCGGTTAGGCCCGGCTCGCGACCGTCGACCGGGCGTCATTAACGTCGAGTATCCCACGCGGACCACACCTCGGAGATGAGGGCAACATCCTACGGACGCGTCCGGGGCCCGGGACTCACTTTCACGTGCCCACGCCCGTCATTCATGCGACGCGACGATTCAATCAGCGAAATCGTCTCCCTCCGACCGAACCTGTCGATATTCCGTTTCTGTTCGCGAATCGACGAAATTTAATTTGACATCGCGTCGAACGAGTTTGACAAGCTAACCATTTCGTCGTCCTTCCAGCTTCTATCATTGTAAACATTGCTTAAAGCTGTTGCATCGATAAAAACTGGTGAATAGAATAAAGGAAAATTTCTATGATATTAGTATCAATTTTTTAATGTGAGCCAAGCATCTTGTAAATACTGCTTAAATCTGTTGCATCGACCAAAACTGTCGAATAGAATAAAGGAAAATTTCTATGATATTAGTATCAATTTTTTAATGTGAGCCAAGCATCGAGCAATTTTGAAAACATTTTTATTAACTTTCATAGACATATTAACTTATCGTTATTATTATTTGTGAATTTCATTATCTAAATCATGTGGACGAAAGATTTTGTTGAACTTTCGATCTACCTCTGCTTTTGGTTCGTCTACTTACTTACGTTTTTATTCTCGTTATCGTCTCGGTAGCGAACAGGTCGAACAAATACGCAAAACAGTGTTAAGTAACGCGTGGAAAACGCATTCTAAAGGTGAAAACAGCTTAATCGTTTCCCGTGTTGCTTCACTCCCAAGCTCGGAAACCATTAAACTTTTATAGCCCCGAGTTTTGTTACGACCGATAAGATTGACCGTACAACATCCGCGAGTGTCGCGTATCGAATCCTACGTTCACCGCGTACAGTTTCCGATAAAACTGTGACCAACGTAACAATTAACGATCGAACAAGCAATTGGAGGACAATTGTATTTCACGATGCACTTAATGGCTCACAGCTCAATAATTGTCTAATAAAATTGTTAGAACGCCTCGGTTCTATGTGCATTTCATTTAACGAAAGCAAGATCGAATTAAACAATCTCCAGTATCGGTTTTCATATTATTCTTACGGTTTAACATTTTGCCTGATACTGTATAACCGATTGACCGAGTTGTAGACAATTTTATGCCCGACGCACTGTCTCAATTCCGGGTCGCGTTATCTCGCGAACAGGCTAATAATAGTAACGCGTTCTGATAGCCGTGCGAACAATCTAATTGAAACGTACAGATTTTCGAATTAGATAACGCGAGTGTGAAATTCTGAGGCGAAGAGAAATCGCGTCCGCTGATAATAGGGCCAGACGGGGCATCGCGATTCCTCAGTAGTATAAATCTCTGTTGTTCAGACTGACGTTACGAAGGTCTCTGCTACGACTGCACCCTTCAAATACACACTACTCTCTGTGCTTCTGTTTAAAATATTTTTTGCCTCAACAGGTGTTCTTTTGCTGACTCAATAAATTTGTTGCCAATCTGCGACATTACTCGAAGTACTTACGACCGACGAAGCGGTGTTTTACGAACGCGGAGGTACAATGTATGAAAGGTGGGCAACGGGAAGAGCTGTCGGCCGATAAATATGAATTTTTCCCGCCCGGCTAACCCATTTGCCCATACCGGTGCAGTGTGGGACACCGGATGAACGGCTCACGGCTGACCACCTTCGACGTGGAAACGAAAAACTTGCCTCCTCGCTGACATCGCGATCTCCCGGTGACACGATTCGATTGCCGCGTTTCTCGGTCGGCTCCCTTCTCTAACCGGTCTAACGAGACGCTCTTCTTTTTCAATCCCTTACCCCGCCTTATCGCCGATTCTCTCCGCCGATCTTGATCCGGGGATCGATCCGATCGTAAACCGAGGGACAATGTTGTGTCGTGGAAGCCGAGTCAACGGGCGACCGGAATTAATTGAAATATTCAGGGACGCTCGGAACGATCCTAACCTAAATGTTTTTATAATAAACGGGAATGAAAGAGTAATCGTGACTCTGTCATTAGAAATACAACCATCTACAATATGCAACAGTACCGAGACTCGTTGCAACAGATTTATTTCTGTAAGATAAAGAACTTGAACTTTGATAACTTAACACCATTTATTCACGTCCTTTCTCAGTCAGTTGCTGTTAACGAATAATTAGCTATTCGCCTTCCTTCGAAACGCAAGTAACTAAACTCTTCTATTATACATAGTAACGATAGATCTGTTATACCTAGTAACGATAGATGACATATCGATATACATCGATATTCCTACATTTCTTTAATCCAATTTTTATTCAATGAATTTCTATATTGAATATTGTCAACGTTACACAAAATATATTTATGTAAGACTTATAATAATAATACTTTGTTCACGAAAACTTGTGCCGTGAGTCTCGCGTTAATTCGCCAATTAATTCGTTTCGCTTTCACCGTATTGTCGGCGGATAACGATCGACTTATCGCGATTAGAACAGCAACACCTGTTCGGGTCGTTTGAAAGTCTGGCCAGAGAGCCGTTCACCGCCGTCTATCGAAAGAGACAATTTCGAAACGAGGCAAAGGGAAACGAGACCCATGAAACGCGCTTAATCAAGCCATTACGCGGGCGCGTAAGTGATTACGCGCGAATCTCTCGTAATCGACTCTGTTCCAGGGTGAATCGTTTTGGAGAAAGAGTAACCGAGTAACACATCAGCGTCTGAATTGGTCCAATTGAACGCGACGGGCTCCTCCTCCCGTTCGTTTCATCTAATAAAGTTCGTTT
The DNA here is from genome assembly GCA_019453355.1 of Ceratina japonica. Taxonomy (NCBI): domain Eukaryota; kingdom Metazoa; phylum Arthropoda; class Insecta; order Hymenoptera; family Apidae; genus Ceratina; species Ceratina japonica. The sequence goes on from SMSR01012444.1 coordinate 37,637, forward strand.
CGGGCCGAGACGACTCGCGGTTAATCGGTCGAATGAAGATTTTCTGGGGAGGCTGATTCTCGTTTGATTCTCGCGTTTACGTCTAATGAATCGTCGCGGAGTCCGCGACGCCAGCTGAACCCTTCGAGGGATCGGTTCGAATCCCTTCGGTCAATTGCCGGAATTGCTGGAAATTGTTTCCTCTTTTCGACTGACAAATTTTCTAGTCCTATTCTTATTTTCCAACGCGAGATTGACGTAATCAAAAGCGGGTCGAGAATCGTTGCCTCGATTTACGCGTATCTCTGGTCGTCCGTTCGAGCAGAAATAAAAGAGAAGAGTCGGCGAGTATAAACGACGTGTAATTAAAAAGCGAGAATGGAAACGCGTTTGACCGACGCAATCTAAAAGCATCATCCGTCCGAGGGATTCGTTCCACGGAGATTGGCCCCTTCGTATGTGAGCCACGCCACTAATTAAGAGTCGACTCTGTCCCGCATTGTTTATGCACAATTACGACCGTCGTTTTGCTCTTCCCTCGTCTTCTACACGTGTATTTCCCTCGCCGGGCCGGGCCTCGCCCTCACGATGCGATCGGGTTCCAGTTTAGAAAAATCGGTGCTCGATGGTTATTAAGCGACGAGGATATTGCTCCGAGCAAATGAACCTTTTAAGCCCGGCTTGTTAAGGTAGTTTACTGCCCGTATGATTTACGTTAACGTTTTAATGAACCTTGTTTTAATGAAAGAATACGTGGTTCAGTTTTTCTGTTTGATTTTCAATTGTCCTCATAGTTCGTCGTAAATCATTAATATTGTATAAGGTAAGTGAGCAGGAATCATCTCGTCTGAGACGATACAGGATTTATTAGTTTGCTCGTCTGAAGTGACACTCGTTTTTAACGTATACGTCGTCTGTTGCACCTGCCGCTCGTCGTTAATCGCATTATCAGCTCTAGCATTATCGTATTGTCGTGCGACGTTCATGAGATGAAATAATGTGTTACAGGTGTCGCGACTCTATAAAGAACCGTCGATTGGAAACGCTATCAACATCTCGGTGGTAAAAATTATAAGAGTCGACGCGATGTTCGGCACCAGGCGCAACACCAGCTCGGGAATCGCGGCCTCCGATATGTTGAACAACTTCTGTCGTTGGCAGAAAGTGCAAAATCTGAGCGAACTCAGGCACGAACGTTACGACACCGCTCTTCTCTTGACCAGGTACGTACGGTCGAATTTCCGTCTTGGGATTTTATAATCATATGATCAAGTGATTTAAAGAAACATTTCGCTATTTAGCTGATCTTGAGAGTCGAGGACGGACCGACGCTCCGGTGTGTATCGACAGATGTCTGTGTTAGTTCATAGCTTCCTACTGATTTCCTTTCTATCAATTAGTTCTTCAGTTGTTGAGAAATTCACGCGAAGGAAATATTTTCACGTTTTTAGTTTGTTGAATTTTGCAACGTCGCAATAGCAGTCGTAACGTTTCCACAGAAATAATTAAAAATAGGATGTAGAGTTTAGTGATTAATATTCTTAGATCAAAGTAGTAGAAAATAAACTTTCTCCAAAAGTACAACATTAGGCAAGTATATAAGCTTTTATCAATTCTCTTTCTCCCAAAAATTTGTTTCTTTAAAATTACTTTATGATACCTAAAACTCTATAAAAGTAATGAAATCAATTTTTCTACAGCGACGAGTACATGTTCATTCGAAAAAAAGCTTGAACACTTTTTAGACATAATATAATAGAAATAAATAAGTACTGAAATCAATTCATAAATATTTATTCATATAGAAATAATAGAAATAAAAAAGTACTGAAATCAATTCATAAATAATCAAGCAAACATATAGGGGGAAAAATACCAATTTTGAATGCTGTAGAAAATAGAAAATGTATGCACCGAGAAATAAGGTCGGGGGTCACCATATTTTCCTCTCGAAAAAGGACGTCTGAATAAAATTGGTGACCCCAGGCTAAACGACCGAGAAAAAACGCTGCACGATCTTACAGAGTGCTTTCAGGAAACTCGAATAATTTAGGAACGGTATTTCCAGGGAAGATCTGTGTTACAACGCCGATGAAAAGTATTGCGACACTCTGGGTTTGGCCGAATTGGGGCGAATGTGCGACCCGAAGTCGTCCTGCGCCATCGTCCAGGACAACGGTCTGGCCGCCGTCTTCACGATCGCTCACGAAATCGGACACGTGTCAGTAAATTTATTGTTCATTCATTTTATACGGAAAATCCAAAAGTCGTTTAGATTATATTTCGATTTGGGATTTATTTTTGAACTTCAGATTGAACATGCCGCACGACGACGACGAGACGAAATGCGCGTCCTCCAACAATTCCGACCTGCACAACATCATGTCCAGAATGCTGGACACCTCCCCGTGGGAATGGTCGAGATGTTCCCGGAACTACGTCACCGAATTTCTCGAGTGAGTCGATCGCAAACTTATAGTAACGTTCATCAGGAAATTTGAAACTTCGGAAAAATCGAAATTTTCTTTTTTACAGATCCGGACACGGACACTGCCTGCTGGACGAACCGGCCAAACCCTTGGAACCGGAAGACCCGACGAGATTCCTGGGCGAATATTACTCGGTGGACAGACAGTGCGAACTGGTGTACGGAAGCGGGTGGAGGATGTGCCGTATGATCAAAAAGGAACATGGTAAGTCACATTTTTGAACAAAACTACGGAAAATGTTCTATTAACATTCTTTCGAAATCCACGAGTTCGACGCTCTCGTTTACCAAACTGTCGCAAAGTAGATCTATCTCAAATATCTACAATTATAATCTTATCCTTCGATTTAAGTATCGAATTAAAAAATCTCTGATACACGAGGAAAATCGTCCTACGATAATCTAACACTAATCAATGACCTCCGAAACGCCAATTATCGACGCCATCATTTTCTTCGACCAGTAAATCATTTTTTATGACTATATTATTTTTTACAAACACCTGATATATAATGCCCTTGATAGTATAGTGAGTAGTACGCAGTGAATATGCTTAAGAATTGAGATAAACTGAGCGGTTGGTTGGTTATCGGCCAGGCAGTGTGCAATAAACTGTGGTGCAGTACAATGAGACTGGAATACAGCGGTCAATGTCGTGATCCGCACATGCCGTGGGCCGATGGAACGTCTTGCGGCGAGAACAAATGGTGTCAACGGGGCGAGTGCGTACCCCGGAAGAGGCTGAGGCCGATCGACGGCCAGTGGGGCGAATGGGGCCCGTACGGGAAGTGCAGCAGGACTTGCGGCGGTGGCATCAAGAAGAAGTACCGCGAATGCAACAGCCCGTCGCCGCAGAACTACGGGAAGTACTGCGTCGGTGATCGGTTCAAGTATAAAAGTTGCGGGACCAGGGAGTGTCCGGCGGGAAGCCGCGACTTCAGGTATTTAGTTACAATTTGTATTCGCCGCGATCGGTTTCCCGTTTTCACGCAGAATTCTGTTTTACGACGGAACAGTAGAGAATCTCGCTATCTTTTTCGGTAGATTCTGTTTAACCATACATAGTGGCCATTTTTATCGATCGTTTCTCAGTGAGAAAAAATCATTTTCCAGTGAGAAATAAAAAAAAGACATAACATAGAAATAAGAGTTGTCTGTTAAAATGATCGGTACGATTATCGCGCGTATTATGCCCTGCAGAGAAGTACAATGTTCGAGCTACAATAACAAGAATCTGAACCTGGCGGGCGTGCCTCCGAACGCGAAATGGTACCCCACGTACAAGCAGAGTGAGTAATAGGATTTCGAGTATCTGCCCATTTATCGGCCGTGTTAAATGATATTGTTATTAACAGTTGCGCCACACGAGCGTTGTAAATTGATCTGCCACGTGCACATCAATCAATCTTTCACGCTGAAGGAGAAGGTGATCGACGGAACGCCGTGCGGCAAGGACACGTTTCACATATGCGTGAACGGCCAGTGCAAGCCAGCGGGATGCGATCACATTTTGAACTCGACGGCGGAAAAGGATATCTGCGGCGTTTGCAAGGGTGACAATTCCACCTGCGAGTGGGTCACCGGCAGCTACAACTCGACGGCGGGTGGATACCGGACGGTGACCACGATCCCAGCGGGTAGCAGGAACATAGACATCAAGCAGTACGGTTGGATGAACATGGAAGACGATCAGAATTATCTCGGTGAGTCACACCGTTCTTCGCCGACGACGATGTCTGACTATAACATTTGCGATGGGAGCAATTATAAATTCGGAGGCAATTGAAAATTATTAAAAACTAGTAATATTCCAGTAGTAATAAAAAAAGCGGTATACAGTTCGGGTTAGCGACGTAGAGATAGCAATCCCTTAATTACTATTTTACATTGCGAAATGAGAATTCTCTTTCTGCTGTGAAAATTGTTATTATGTTATTTATACTACGATCTAGAAGTGATGCGAGTCAATTTGAAAATCTTTGTTAATTTCTAATAGTTTTCTTAAAAAGGAGAAGAAATAATTCGAAACTGATATGTGATTTCGATATTGACATTGATTCTATCCAGCCTTGCGTCTTGGAGAAAGTGAAAAATACATATTGAATGGGAACCATCAGGTAATGGCCAAAGGGGTGTTCAAGGAGGCTGGTATTACTATTGAATACAGCGGGCCCACGGCCGTTGTCGAACGGGTAAATTCCACCGAAGCTATCAGCACTAACTTAACTCTACAGGTAATTGTAGCTCGCGAAAATATCCGAGCACCTTCTCAAACTAAAATTGAACCATTTTATTTCGAAACCGATTACGAAAAGCGGTCGTTTCACTTGCTAGGTACTGTCGACAGAGATAGCTAATCCACCGCAAATCACTTATGAGTATACAGTACCGAGAAAGATTTTGGACAGGTACACGTGGGTGCTAAACGATTATTGGACGAATTGTAGTCTACCTTGTCAAGGGATGAGGTATCGCAAGGCCGAGTGCAGAAGCATCGAGCACCGACACGTCGTCTCCGACGTGTACTGTCGGAAATCGGAAAAGCCGTGGGAGGAAAGTCAAACTTGCCACAATCATTGCATCTTGGAGTGAGTTTTCGTCAGAAAATTTCTGTTCGTTAAAACACGATCAACGGGATTTTCATTACAAAATTGACTTTTCTCTAAATCGATACAGGTGGAACGTGAGAGTGTCGGAATGTTCGAATCACTGCGGCCCGGGGATTCAAACGGTGACGTCTAGATGCGTGCAACGGTTGCTGATTCACCCGTTCCATTTAATTCATATTTATGACATATCGTGCGCTCACCTACAACGGCCGAACGATACGAGGCCGTGCACGGGTCCGTGCGAGGATGCTCACTGGGATTACGGAGAATGGAGCGCCTGCGACGTTACGTGCGGTACCGGGGTTCAGTATAGATCGGCCACTTGCGTCGACTCGAACCGGAGAGAGGTTTCCGAGGAGAATTGCATCGGACAGAGAAAAGATCTGGAGAGACCGTGCGCACAGCATCCGTGTCCTAAATGGGCCGTGGCAAACTGGACCGACGTAAGTCGATCCGTCTATTTTATTAAAATAATTAATTGATTAATCGTCGCATCATTAATTCTGTGTATATTAATTATTGTCGTATGACAGTGTTCGGTGACGTGCGGTATTGGCGAGCGACGAGCGACTTTCGTCTGCCACATAGAGCATCGCATCGTTTCGAATAGTTTCTGCGGCAGTCCACCTCAGGAAATCGTCAAGTCTTGCAACGCTGGACCTTGCGAGGAATGGCACGCCGGTGACTGGAGCCCGGTAATTGATTAAATCTCTCTTCTAAATAATATTGAATATTCTTATTAAAAGAGACAAATTCGATTCCGATGTTCAGTGTTCAGTCACTTGCGGCGAAGGTACAAAGCGGAGGAAAGTCATGTGCAAGGATGACAACGGTCTGAGGAGCAACAGGTGTTCTGACTCCGACAAACCGGACGACGTCACCGCTTGCCTACTGAAATCCTGTCCGACAGTAGTATGTATATCGATATATCTCTTGTTAAATTATTAATTACAATTAATTATCTATTGAAGATTAAAAATGTTGTGCCTTACAGGTGAGCGAAGCTCCTTATTACACCTCCGATCCACCGCACAGGGGTTCACAGGATAACGAAGTTCCCGATATAATATTCCGTTTCGAATACAAGTGGCACGTCGAGTCACGGAAGGTGCGATAATTATAATTTTTCAATCGATCTAAAGTAATTTGGCATATCGTTTAATTCCCGATACTCGTTTACGTTCCAGTGTTCCAACCCGTGCGTCGACGGATACATGCAGACGCCGGTTACGTGCGTTTCCACCGAGACGGGAACCATCGCGCCCGACGATTATTGCGATAATCACAAGAAACCGCCTACTGAGATTCCTTGTAATCGGTATCACTGTCCGATGTGGCACGCCAGCGAATGGGCACAGGTAAGTTAATCGAAAATAAGGTACCGTGGCTATTCCGACGTACTATTTGACTCGGTTTCGTTAAGACGAACGGGACAGTGTCTGAAGACCGTTTATTCGTTCGTTTAGTGCAACGTAGAATGCGGGACCGGGCATCAGTATCGGCAGGTGATTTGCCAAAGTCCGAACGGCGACGTGCTGCAGGACGAGAAGTGTCACGATAGCGAGAAACCGGAAATAGTGAAGCTGTGCCGGAAGAGACCCTGCCCCAACACCGATAAGAAGAATCGATTAGAAACGAATATTTTACGCAAGTGGAAGACCTCCCCTTGGACTCCCGTGAGTATCGTCTATTACGTTCTTCTGTATCGCTTGTTTTTTCGAAGTAAAGAGCGAAATTGAACCTACACACTTTATCGATGTTGTGTACTGTCCAACACGTATTCTGTAGCATGAAAATTGTTAATCCGTAACAGTGAAAGGAAGAAAAATCTGAAACGGACGATGAGAGCAAAATCTTCGTTTGAATTAATTAAATCCTAATACGTATAATACGTGCAGAATATATAATGACAGAACTCTAGGATAAACGGCGACATTCTCTTACTTCTCCTATGATTTGACTACTGAATTTTAATTAAAACGTGAAAACGTGGTCGTCGTAAAATAAACTTGAAAGGTCGAAAGAGGAGTCGGGGGGTTGGCATCGAAGTCTGGATCGAACGAAAATGTTTTGCAGTGTTCGAAATCGTGCGGCACCGGGACGCAGAGGCGGAGGGTGGAGTGCACGATGAGGAGGGGAAACCACGGACCGGAAGTAACCGTTAAGGACGAGCACTGCTCGAGGCTCGGGCTGAAAAAGCCGAGAGCGCAGAGGCCTTGTCGACGCTTTGCCTGCAACTATATTTGGCAAGAAGGAGCTTGGTCTGAGGTATCTTCGTACCTCGCCGCTATGATCTATCGATCACGTTCGCCTCTTGTTATCCATTTCAATCCAGTTTGGCTCGGTTGTCTTGTTTTATCGAGTTTATCGACAGATTTACGGAAATTACCACAAGTATTTTATTTCGTATAAAAATCCGCAATGGATGTTATAACAAAACGAATGAAAGAAAATTAAAAAATTGCGTAACATTGTCCGTAATTTATCGATAAGTTCGACGTCGCATTCGACTTGGAAATTGTTTGGAATATGGAATTCATTGGGTCGCATTCCATCGTGTGGTTCGAGGGAAGAAAGCATGGAATGATCGAAGTCAGTCGAGTCGTCCTCGTTTTGATAAATCATGGAAAAGTGGTTTCGGTACACGCTCCCAGAATGAAGATATTAATCATTTTAGTAGATAGATCCAAAGCCCTTAACACGTGTCTAATATTTTATGCTCTTCGAATTTCCCTTTACGTGATCTTATTTTATTTCTATCCACTTCCGGAAACGTCGATTTCGTAGGTTCCCGTTCGAGGAAACGATCGATTTCATTAATACTATTAACACCTTGTTAATATCGTGTTGATTCACAGTTGGTTCTCTTCTTGATATACGATTCCCATCGTCGCGCAGCATGCGGAAGTCATCGGTATGCATGACGCCAAACATTAGTGTCGTTATCGATTCCCTTCATGTTAATGCACCGTCCCAAGACAGTCATACGACACATCGTACTTGTCTGTCCGATGAACACATGTCTACTGCGAATTACGATAACGTTCAAATTTCCGGCACGCCTTTCTTTGCAGTTTAATTCATTCCAGCGACAATTCTATATGTTTTTCGTGTATGCATAAAATTGCTTTGGCAAGTTCTTAGGCAAAGAAAATACGTCGATGTATGTATATGTATATTTATACTATACGTGTCTTACTAATAAGAGTAACTTTGTTACATTAACCGATTACGAACATTGTGAATTAACAGAGATGAAGTATTAATCATACTAATACGTTTGATCATCGTCGATGTTTAATGAGCATTAATTTAATCATGATCGATGTTCAATGTGCACCAGAATGAAATGAATAATTAAATGACATGTCAAAGTGAGAATTTAATATCTAATATTATTATATCTTTTGGCCTATAACGTTTTACGATGTGTTTCAAGTGTTCGGCAAAATGTGGTGAGGGAGTTCAACGGAGAACGGTGTCTTGTCATCGAGTGAATCGTTTCGGGCTGACCGATCCTACGCCCACCGACAAGTGCCCGATGGATCAGAAACCTGACGACGAGCAGCGGTGCATATTGCGGGAGTGCGACGACGAGTATTATTGGGTCGCCGGGCCATGGAGGAACGTAAGTTTATTTTAATTACGGTCGTCATACATCCGTACTTTTGCCCAAATTATTATCGCTATTGGACTGCCAGATATTTAGAAGAGAATTGAATCTGACGGCGTCCACTTTGGTTCTAATATTATTATAAATTCGAACGCAGTGCAGCCACGCTTGCGGACAGAAGGGGCGAGAGACGCGGAAAGTGATCTGCGTGGGCAGGGAGGGTCAGAAGGTGAGCGCCTCGCACTGCCCCAGGCAATTCAAGCCTCAACGGAAGCAGAGGTGTAACCAAAGAAAGTGTCACGCGATGTCCTGTCTCGAGGCTAAGAAGTACTTCAACGCCTATAAAGACGGCGAGTACAATTTGGTCGTCGGCGGAAGGAACATGTCGATTTACTGCCACGGGATGCGGACGAACGAGCCGAAGGAGTACTTGACACTGCCGGCTGGTCCTCAGGAGAATTACGCAGCGATATACGACGAAACGTTAGTACGGACAACTAAATGGCCCCATCGATTCCTCCAACTTTCTATCTTCCTGTTACCCTCATCCCTCATTTCCACCCCTTCACTATTCGCTTCATTTCTCCCAATAAGCTAATCAAATAAAATAGTAGAAGAGTAAATCCTTTGACTTGTATAATTTTATTGGTACTTGGATCTCTTTAAGCGACGCTTGATTAAATTCTTTGTGATGGAATAAAGAAATTGAAGATCCTCCTTTCTCATTTCCATTAGACTGAACAACCCTTATCTGTGTCCCCGATTCGGACCGAGGAACGAGAACTGCAACTGCAACAATTCTGGGAAGACGACGTTCGGGAGGGTACGGATCGATCCCGTCGACCTCTCCGTCATAGGGAACGATTATACGTTCTCGCGGATGACGGGTTCGAATCGAGTGGAATACGGCACGGCCGGTGACTGCAACAACGTTGCGCATTGTCCTCAGGGTCGTTTTAGTATTAACTTGAGCGGAACTCAGTTGAAATTATCGACGAGCGTCAGTTGGACGACGACGTTTAGGAGCTCGTCAGAAATTCACAAAATCGTAAGCTCCACGTTTAATTTATTTTACGCAATTTTTAAACTCTAGATACTTGATAGTCTAAATATTTAAGACTGATTTATACACGTGCATTTCGCGTACGTTTCAGAGCAATCAGCACGTGGTCGGAAAATGTGGAGGCTATTGCGGCTATTGTAAACCGAAGAACGGGTTAAAGTTAGACGTTCTACCACCCTAGTCCGTAACTCGTGGGGTTCAACAATCTCCAAATATCTGCCAGGTAAGCCGAGCAAACGATTCAAATGTTTAATTCTTTATTAGACTATTAGCCTGATTAGAAGATTAGAAGCCTGACGCACTGGCGTGCAATTAATTTATGCTCGCTGATCTTCGGATCATGTTACAATTTGTCTAACAATGAACATGCAATATTGCAGCTTTCGGCGGGTAAAAGACGTCGGTAACGGATTTTGAAATGTGTCACAAAAGACTGGTTCGACGAACACGAGATGAAATCACAGTATAGAATCTGCTCCCGAATCGATCCATTCGTTTTAAGCCTGTTTCGAATCATTCGCCTAAATTATTACTAGTCCATGCGATTTTTTGACGATCACTGTACATTTAGATTGAAAAGCGGATTGCCTCCGGAAAGAACCGTTGACGATGTACCAACTAGGGTAAAGAATAATTAACATCGCGTTAATCAATTATTCAACTGTTTGCATTTAGAAATTTGCTACTTTTATCACTCGAGAGTAAGATGCTTGTAGTTGTCGAAGGTATCGACTTTTTTATACTTGACGCATTAATTAGGAAAAAAATGATGTACTATTTAAAGTTAAATAGCGATTAAATAAGGAACTAATTAGGTTTTTTAGATCCTGCCTTGCAGGACGAACAGTCAAGCGTTAATAGAGAAGGGGTTGAACACAGAGACGCTGGATGCCTGTCCGAGTAGCGACACTTACAAGGAGGTAACTTTTCATTAAAAAGGAAAAAGACAAATTCAACGTGCGCATGGAAGCTTGGTTCAAAGTCACGATCGTATCATTTTTTTGTATAAAAAATCACTCCTTGCAAGTCGGACTTGGAAGCATGTCGGGCATATTCGCCGAGCTACTCGTTCAATCGTAACGCCTCGTGTCCAAGAGTTCCGTTTAGCGTAAGTAATTTAATGTCCGGTAAGAATTGCAGTATTCGTTTTGTGTTTATACTCGTTGAAACATCATGACTGCCAAAATGCTTGTCGACGCGAAAGGAAGCTACGTAACGCGCAAAATGAACGTGGACGCAGTGGAAGAAACGTTGGCACGCGACTCAAGTACAAAGTTGAAGAAACGGTCGCGGGCCCGACTCGATCTGTCGACGCTTGATTTTTTACGCAGACAGATTTTACGCACTGCTTCCACGGGAACCGCCTAAATAATAATGGTGCTATATGTACGTAGACTTATTCGAAAACGCGTCGCATCCCTCGAACTCTCTTTTTGCTATTAATACTGTCACTGCTGAAAGAATAAACGTTTTCACCTCTGACGGAGATCGTCGAACTATTTTAAATAGTATAATAGGACGTATTTTACAGACCGTTCAAAGATTCAGAACTCGACGTCTCCCGAAGAGACACGCTACGTCTACGTAAAGGTATTAAAATATATTTTAGTTTACGTTTAATTTGTGTAGATGATGGTTTAAGAACAGCGTCGTAGAAATGAATCTTGAAAGCCGACGCAGTGGCGAATATTTCGATCTTCGTTCGACTGTCTCAAGTACTACATGAAGAATAGCAGTAAAATACAGTAGAGCCAGAATCTCTCGATTATAGATTAACGATGGTCTAAACTTTTATCGCTCTTAATTTAAGTTCCGCGAATGAAAGAATGCCTGTGTGAAAGAGACTTGTTTAAAGCACGAAGCAGTTGACCGTCTTCGCACTGCCATACGTATACGGCGAAACCTCGATTATTCTAATTCCGGTCAGGATTATTATCGGTAATCGAGGATTCGCC
>SMSR01012446.1:3394-26102 GCA_019453355.1 Ceratina japonica
ATGTCATCAAAATCGATCAATATTGCTATGCGCTGTAAGCGATTAGAAATTTAAAATATCGCAGTTCTCCACGACTTTCACTGAGAGAAACGAATCCACGAAATTTTAGCAATATTTATTGTATATTTAAGTGAAAATTACTGTATTTGAATAGTAATCTTGAAACATGTTTGGATTTAATTGATGATTGCTAAATTTTAAGGGAAAATTCGTCTGTATGCTTAGTATCATTTTTACTTGTTGAACTCAAAGGAAAGTACTGGATTACATAATAAAATCTTTATTCTATATGTGAAATAATATAAATCGCGTTTAGTAATATAAAGTAAAGTAATATAAGGAAAATGTAGAAACTGAATATTTGAAATTACTAACCAGGGATAGTAAGAATTAGTAACTGTGGATAAAAATTATTATTATCGTGTAGAAATTACTATGTAAATATGTAATAAATACAAAAGGAACGTATTTATTACTCAAAGAAAGTATTTTTTTGGTACTATATTTCAATTTTTTCTAATCGTCAGACCACCGTTTTCTCAGTGTTCAATCTACGACTGGGATAAATTGAAGAATTTTTACATGTCTCGATATGTCCCTGGTGGAAATATGCATGTCATAATTGGGCAGAAAATGTTGAAAAATGGCCATATATCACAAATTATGTAAAAAATTCTCCAATTCTGTAATAGTATCATAATGTTTGATAAATGTTCCAAAAGACGGTCAGAAAAGAACAGATTATGACAAGAATTGACGAAATCTAATATAATATGTTGAATTCTGACATAATTTCTTCACTAATAAATATCATCAAATTTTGTGAAATTTTAACAGGGTTAAATTATGTTTTTGGAACATTTATCAAAAATTATCATATTAGTACACAATTATTACAATATTATTACAATATTTCCACCAGGGGTCTAACTCTTTTATGGTTTCATGGATTTTATGAAACTTTACACATTCATATAACACATTTAGATCTACAAACGGGATGTTTAAAATTTTTGCTAGAGCCTCCAACAAAAAAGTTAAACATCATGATCTTTTCTTTTTTCTTCGCAATTTCAACGAATACCAAGCGTTTTTTAATCTTTTGTTAGACATTCTACAGTAAATTAAGCTCTCTAAAGTTCCACAGAAGATAAAGTTCTTTGATCCAATACTAAAAATTTTATGCCGTTTCGAAATGTGTACGAATATTTATGGACATCACTGTACGTAAGATCGATGCTCCAATTTCCAAGCCGGTACAGAGTAAAATGATCATTTTTTAACCCCTTGGCCTATGCGCTGTCTCCCAATTACTCGGGCTATAGTAAACAGGAGAGGTCGGTCGCGCGTTGAAATACCACGAGTCAGACTCGTGCTTTTTCCTTATGGCACAGATTTTTGACCACGAGTGAGACTCGTGGTTGTAAAACCAAAGTCGTGCAAAAAAAATATCGTGCCAAAGGGTTAAATAGACGTCAGAATTATTTTGCATACGAATCTGCAGTCTGTTTATAAAAATAAAAATGCAACGCCTACCTGCATGTAGGGTTTGTATCGAGGGTTCTCGTGAACCCTCGTGTAAGCGTCGAATCCGTCGTTCCAAGCCAAGAACATGACCAGCCCCTTCCCCCCTGGTCGCAACAATTTGTAAACGTTCTCGAAGGCTCTCCTAATTTCAATTCTACGTTCAGTTGCGCGATAGAGTAACGAAACAAAATGTTAAGCGAGAATAGTACCAAATGTTCTGACACCAATGGAGACAGTAAAAGGACAACACGTTGTTGTATTGGCCCAACGCGTCCTTGGCCAGCTCCTGAGCCTCGATGTCCAGTTGCAAGAAAGACAATCGTCTCTCGTCTCGGTACCTTTGCGTCGCGTGATCGATCATCGGTTTCGATATATCGGCTCCTGGAAACGATTTGAAGAACAATGTCGATCAGGTTAATATTTTCCACCGCTTTTACTTATCATTTATAAAACGTACAATCGAACAAGACGTTCTTAGAGCGCGAATGGATGAAGTCGGAGTTTTATCTCGCCAGATAGATTAGACTTATTGTATGATTCCTGTATTATATTGTATGATTGTGTGTAGTTGTATACGATTTTTTGATTGATTTATATCGTTCACAATGTTGTGCGACGTCAATATAGAGCGCAAGGTGATAAGAGCGAACGCGTATCTTCGGGTCGCATTATTTTTCGTTTTCTTACCGACTAGCTCAGCTTCCGGGGAGAGCCTGGGTAGGATGAGTCTCTTGGTGACGTCTCCCGGGCCGCATCCGATGTCGACGCACTTACCCCTCATCTCGGACAACTCTTTCTCGAACTCCTCGATGACGTCCAACGCGTCGCGGTACTGGGTCTTGCTCGCGTTCACGTACTCCTCTACCATGTACATCTCGGCTGTCTCTTTGAACCGCCGAAGGATCTTAATGGAAAAGAAATCGTCTCGGTCTCGCGGAGGTCGATCGCGATGCGCGAAGCTCCGATCGGCCTGGAGGACGGAGTCACACGGCGGAGCGGAAAGAAAAAAAAAAAGAAACGGAAGTGGGCACGCGAGTTAAGTGATACCTTGTCAGATCTCGTACTGGTGACTTCTCGCGACTCGTGTTTGGTATTTATATTCGGTGACTCCGCGTACGAGCAACTTTCCTGCTCCCGCTCTCGGACCTATCGTTTCATTTTTTTCTTCACCTCGCTTCTTTCCACCCGCCGCCCCTCTTCGTCTTTTTCACTCCTTCCTCCCACCTGTACCTACCTCAATATCCGAATTCTTCGCTTGCTCGCGCCACCTGAACCGTCGGTCACGTTTGGAAGTTCAACGAACTCTTCGACTCGGGAATGCCTCAGGACGCATCCGTTCCGAGGTTCGACGGGCCCTTCGCCCCCGGGTCCCGACCTCCTCGAAATCCCTCGCGAACGACGCGATTCTGATCCTCGCGATTCCGCCGCCGCCGTCGCGGGCTCGGGACGAATTTCGGTAGGCAAGGTCCGGACCCCGTTGGGGCCCGAGCTGGTCCCAAGACGAAAGGGGGGTCCTGGCCGGTTTCGTACGCCCATCCCGATTTTTACCGAACACTCACGAGCCTCGAGTGTTGCGGTTTGATACCGCGGAATTCGCGCCCGCGTACCCGGTGTCTCGCAAATATTTACCCGGTCGTCGGGCGGACGTCGCGAGGCCTGTCTTCGTTAGAGACGTCGTTAGGAAATTGAACCGGTCATTCGCAACGCAAACATCGTACGCTCGATTAAAAGCCACCCTCGTTATCCCGGCGACGAGTCGTATATTCTCGTCGCGTCAACTTTGCCGCGTGTCAATGTACTTTCGAGGAACGCGTTCGATTTTTATAATCGTGACGTTAAGACGCAGAAATGCGGGTAGCGCTATTTGGATATTCGGCGAATCCGGTCCCAATCGATGCGGAGGGTGGCTTATCTCGCGCCGCACGTATTTGCATGCGGACCTCGAACGGGATCGGGTCCCTGTCCAAGTTCTTCCTCAAACATTTGATTCTCGCGAGCGCGGCGAGCTTCCGGGACACGATTCGAATTGTCTCCAGCAGGAAATATTTATGAGAATCGTGAATTGACCCGTTTCCCCCCTTAACCCCTTCTCTCCCTCTCTCTGTCTTACTATGTGGCACACAAACTAACGCAATATGTGGCCACGTCGCTTTCGGAGCCGACAAAAGCTCGTGACACGTACCTAGCTTCCGGAGTTTATGCAACCTCGGAAGCGACGAGCTAAGTAGTTTTCCAAGTCGTCTTTCCTTCGTGATTTCACTCCCGGTTTTATTCGTCTCGAGCTCTACTTTCAGTAGAATCACGTCAGATCCGAGAACGAGACGAGAAAAATGGGGTGGGTGTAGAACGCGGTAGATCATCGAAAGAGAACGATGGATTTGAAATCTGCGGGCCGAGGATGGATGGGGACTATCTCTGGCTCATGACCTCCCGTATCTTTCTCCCCGAATTGTTCTATCGATAACTGTAATATTTTGTTGTTCAGAATTTTGACGATCGTTCCTCACTATTTATTTGCTTCTTTATTTATTTATTTATTTATTTATTTCACGGGTAATTAAGCCTTTTACATACTAAAAAGAGTAGTACACAGCAGAGAGAAAAAGAGATGTTATAACGATTGCGATGAAAAATAAGAATAAAGCTTTCATTACATTTTATACGAAATAAAATGCTATAGAGATGTTCTTTAAGGTAGTTCTCCACAAACTCAAAGTACTGGATATCAGAAATTATGAAAAATTAAATTTTATAAACAGTCGCTCGAGCGGTATTCGAGTCTATTGGCGACAAAGATTAAGAACTCATTTTTATATATATAGATTTATGAAAAAGAAAAATACATATATGCTTTATTTCAGTCTATTTGGCCCAGAAATGGACTTGGTGTACAATTTCTAAAATTACATCACTCACACTTCTATCCTTTTCTCTCTCCTACATCAAACTATCAATTACACCCAAATTTGTTCTTAGTATCCTACTCTTCAGTAAAATATCCAGATTTAACAAAGTGTATCAACAACTAGCAAAAAATATACATCACAAAGTTACGAATCACAGACTTTTTCGAGCTCTCTCTCTCCTATTTCTATCACCTTATGAAAATGAGCATAAATACTCTTCTAATAACTAATTTGTACTTTTAAACCACATTTGAACTATTCCCTTACCTCAAATCAATTTAGAGTATTATGAAAAAAATATATTTGATTCTTGAAATATCAAAAAATATTATAGAATTTTTTACAAGTCCGATTACCGAACTCATTTTCGAGAAACAAATACTTAAAGTTGCTTCGTTTTACACGCTGTATCGTATGTAGCGCACTATTATGTGTAATATTATTAACACATTACTGTACAAAAACACTGTAGATGTTAATGCAAAATTGAGGTCTAAAAGTTGGAGATTTCTACTTTCTAATTATTGAATGGAAATGAGGGGTAGCCGAATTAATTTAAAAGATATTTAACGTTCAAGGAACAAAAAACTATGATTCGATAACCTCTTCTTTGTCTATCATATTAATGGCTACGTGTGTTATTGCTATACACGAGCACCATAACATTATTTTAACATTGTTACCTTTATACACTGAGAAAAACGAAGCNGTGATTCGATAACCTCTTCTTTGTCTATCATATTAATGGCTACGTGTGTCATTGCTGCACACAAGCAACATAACATTATTTTAACATTGTTACCTTTATACACTGAGAAAAACGAAGCTACAAAATTCTAGCAATATTTATTGTATATTTAAGTCAAAATTACTATACATATGTATATGAATAGTAATCTTGAAACATGTTTGGATTTAATTAATGATTGCTAAACTTTAAGGAAAAATTCGTCTGTATGCTTGTCAGTATCAAGTTTATTTATTGAACTCAAAGAAAATTACCGAATTATAGTATATATAATAAAAATCTTTAATCTGTATATGAAATAATATAAATCACGTGTAGTTGTATGAAGTAAAGTAATATAAAGAAAATGTAGAAACTGAATATTAGAAATCACTAACCAGAGATAGTAAAAATTAGTAACTGTGGATAGAAATTATTATTACTGTATAGAAATTACTATATAGATTTGTAATACATTCAAAAGGAACGTATTTATTACTCAAAGAAAGTATTTTTTTCGTACTATATTTCAATTTTTGCTAATCGTCAGACCACTGGTTTCTCAGTATACTAATATCAACTAAAACAATATTAAAATCCATAAATAAATTTAATAAACATAGTCTATACTGATCGAACAATGATTCTGAACATATTATTTTGAACGCTCAATTGACTAGAGAGTCCATGAAGAATTAACTTAAACATTGCAATACGCATTTTGTTTATGTTTTCTCACGAACGTATAAAATTTATTCGCCGCCGAGAACTGTTCATTTTCTCGCGGAGTCAATTATGATAATTAAACCGAAGGCCGGGGAGATCGGCAACCTTTTTTCCGCATTCTTCTTTCCTTTTACCTAAATCCTCGGCCAGATTCGCGTGTATCGAATGGAGCGGGAGAGAACGAACGGCTTTGATAAATGACTGACGTGGAAAAAAATCCGCGTCGATACGTCTTGCTCGAGGAGATGCGAGCTTCTGGGCCGAGGGGGGAACGCGGGAGAGATAGATAGGAGGTACGGATTTTAAGCCGGAGTATAATCCGGCTCTGCGTTTAATTTCTTGTACTCGGGTCGGGGCTACCGCGAACGGATATCTTTAACCCTTTACACGCCGGTACAGGGGAAATAAAAGTCGAAATAAGATTCGCGTCCTCGTTAGAATTATTCCCGTTTCGTGACGCACGATCTTATCGACGATCATTGCGTTGGTAGCTTCCGTGTCGTGGAAAATTTCCGCAGAGATCAGATAACGCGTGACAAAAGATTTTTGGGTCGGGCCGTTGTCAATCGTTCGAGGATGCGTGCTTTATCGGAAAACATTGAGTGAGATATATGGAAAGATTATGCGGAATAGCGTTTCGGAGTCGAACAGGTCGCCATTCTCCGCTCCGTCAATTATGCTAATTTCGATTGCCGCGAGATTAATGGAAGAAGGCGGCGGCGACGGCGACGGCGGCGGCGTTCCCTACGTATATATTCTCGAGAGCGACGGTGACCCGACGTCGCTTCCGACCGTGCATAATGCGGGAGACTTGTAATTATCACGGTGAAAATTTACCACGGACGAAAGCGTTTCACGAAATCGTCGATGGGAATCGTTGACGGCCGGGACGCGTTTAGATTTTCCTCGTGGCACACACGTACGGCGGAAGGAAAGAAGCTGGCTGACGACGTCCGCATCAATAATACATGTTCCCGATACCTTCCGCGTCCGCCCCCTCCCCACGCTCCTATTCGAGGCTCGCATTTGCCTGTGACACGAGTGACCCGGCTTTTTCGACTTCGCCTTTGTCAACGGGTCGAGACATTCCCGACCGAGACCTCTCGATTCATTGTCATCTCCTCGAGAATTTCGAAACCGAACGAAAAGACGATCGTCCGCTTGTATCGTATCGCGGTTCCGCATCGGTGCAAACGTAGCGCGGTTCGGTATAAAAATCGTTATCACTGGCGCGACGTCACGCGAGTGGATGCCAGGTTCGACAAAGAGAACGTATTCTTTGGTGTAGAGGTTCGTAAAAAGGAGAAGAAGGGTCGCGGAGCCCTCCGTGTGCGAAAATATTAACGGAACGAACGTGTGCGTTCCATGCATAGTCGTTTCCTCCTCCTCCAGCTCGGTAGAAAGTATGAAAATCCATACAGTCGCTCGGAGAAAATATCCGTCATTTAAAATGGATGGATTTAGGTGGATATAAAAGTGAGGGGTGGAGAAGAAACCGGGTGGCAAGCGCGAAGGGAGGCTTCGCCTCGGCGAGCCTCGGTCACGGGAGGTTGGGGGGCGAGCTCGGGGCCGACTACTGAAAGTCGGTAGCACCCGGGTAGAGGAGACGTAGGCGGCGGCGACGGTGGCGGTGATGGTGGTGGTTGCCGGTGGTGTCGGAGATTTAAGGGAGACATTTTAAATGGATGGTTCTCTTACAGAACCCGGGCTGCCTCCGGTATTATCCAATACCCGTGGCTCGCCTCGCGGCCCCGAAGAATTCGCGACCGCCCGAACGAAAGAATTATACGGCTTATATTCCTCCCGGCGTCGCCGCGCGCGTTATCCGCGAATTTTCTCGCTCTCCGGAGAAGCCGGCTTCCTCGGGAAACGCGAACTTCTCCAGAGAAAGTATAGTCGGAAAAAAGTTGAGAGGAGCCTGGGCGAAACGCGATATCCTCGCTAGCATCTCCGACGCGAGCCCGTCGTCCGGTTCGTAACGAGCCGCGCAAATATCGGGAATAAAAATACCTGCGCTCGTTCCTCGTCTTTAAAGAGCGCGCACGGCGCCGGCTTTGTATCTCTCGCGAAGATAGTGCTACATCTCTTTAAGAAGACTCCGTTTCAGGATCGATAGAGAACGCAATCGCGTTCAACACCTCCGACATCTTTCGGTATACCTATTTTCGAGTTAAAAAATCGCCCGGTGTCGACGACCGCGGCTGCTCCTCCGCCGGTACCGATCGTTCGGATTCACGGATTCTTTCGACGACGGTCGAAATTCGCCGCGAGAAATCTTGAGAGAGTTTTCCGAGGAATATTTTTTGTACCGATCGCCGTGAAACTCTTCGGAACGCGGTTTCCAAGGAACCCGCCGTAATCTGGAGCTTTATATCTCGATGTTAATGGATACCGTTTCTATGGCAGTCCTTCCGGATCACGAGCGCTCGTTAAACGAGACCCTGGCAGTCGCTCGGTTATAGGCGTAGCTCCTGCGCGAAACGATGTCTGACTTGTAACGGGGTCATACCACTCGGGCTTCCATTTCTCGGTCTCTGCAGGACCCGGTGCAGGTCCCTCGCTCCTCCTCTCGGCGAGCGGAGTCGTCAAAGAACGTTTTGCCTTTCCGTTCGAAGGAAAACAGGGAGAGCCCGGTCCAATGGGACCGAGGCGACTGGTTCACACGACCAATCGTCGAGTTTCCAGCATTCGGATGTGACTGTGAACAGGTGTGGCGAAAGAGGACGCGAACGGAAGAGAAAATTACAGAGAGAGAGAGAGAGAGAGAGACGGGCTCGTTCCGCTCGCGAATCGGGGGGTGGACGTTCGAAAGCGGATGAGCAGTCCTGCGCGATCCGTCGGTTTCACGAATTCGTTTCACGGACCGGAAGTCGGCATCGTATTTGCGCTTTCCATTGGGTTTCCGAGTGTCGTCGGGGCCAATGGCACGACGAATGCCGACTGCGTGGGTGCCGCGATGCGGATTCTAGAGGGGTTGGTTACGCCCCGCGTTTCGCTACCTATACCATTCAATGAAACGAGGAACCGTGCGAGAGGGACGGCCGAGATCCGGCTGGTACCTACGCCCGAGAAAGAGAGAGAGTGAGAGAGAGTGTGTGTGTGAGAGAGAGAGAGAGAGACGGAGCGGTACAGAGGGAACGGAGCGAGATTTCCCTCGCCGTCGTTCTCCGTCCCTCTTTCCATTACCTCTTCCGTTCCCGTCTGAGCTATCTCTGTATTTGCGAGGGAAAGAGGGAGTTTCTCCCTCTCGGAGTCTTTGTCCGTGTGGCGCGCGCGTGGTCGTGGGCTGCGGGCCGTCTGTGAGCCGCGAGGTCGAGAGGGAACCGGGAGGAAAACGAGGACGGGGACAGCGGCTGGCGGGGTGACGAGGACGAAGACGAGGGGGAGGCGCGCCTTGCTTCGATCCGAGAAAGAGACGCAGACAGAGAGCGAGAGTCCTGGCTTCGATCCCACAAGGAGGTAGACACTCGGTAGCACTTAAACTCGCCTCCCTCTGCTCGCCTCTTTTCCCTCCGCCCTGTGCAATCTGCCTTCCACTACCCTCTCTACTACTTTATCCGTTTCATCCCTCTCGCCGGCGACGCTATCTTCCGCTCTGTTCGCTGCACATTCTTCTCTCGCCTCTTCTTCTCACGTTTTTACCCGCGCTCCCCGATTATTCTCGGATCGGATGGGGCCCGATCGTCGAATTCTTCGCGTCGCGATTCGTTTGACCGCTCGCCGGCGGACGGGACGAGTCGATTCGTACGCGGCGTACGTCTCGCGCGGATTTTCACCGGAGCACCGAGGCCACCGGGGGGAACGACGAGATTAAAGCGTTCGTTACGGTTAATCGCGGTGGACCGTTTATTTTTATAAGTCAAGGTTAGCCGTGACACCTGTGCGCGCCCTCCTCGCCACGGGATCGAGAGCACGGTTCGGGGTTGACATTTTATTCGCGCTCCCATGACCGGAGGGCTCGTACGGCGCGCGTCGTTAAAAACGGGCTAATTGGTTTCGTCAAAGCGCTCTCGGTGTCGCCGGTGAAAAACTGGCTGGTTGATTTTTACCCGACGGTAGAACGGTAATCACCGCGGAGAACGTCTTTATAAAACGGAACCGCGGCACTTTCGATCTCGCCGGCCGTGTTTACCCGGCATATTCCGCGGCCGCCGAATCGGCTCGATCGAATTTCAAATGACGCGGTCCACGCTCGGTATTTTTCTTCCGGGACGCGGAACTTCGGAGCACACTTTCCACCGACACGGGCCCCCAACCTCCTATCGGGTCGAAACCCCTTTTCGTTTTTTCCTCTTTTTCCTTTAATCTTTCTCGCCTCGGCGTTCCTCTGACCGACGACGGAGAAAGAACCGAAGCGCGAGGGCAAGCGTGGGTTAAAACCCTTTAGTCTAGACCGCAGGATCGGTCGGTTGGCTGCCGGCGAGTTTTCTATTCGACACCACTTAAAAGCGAAGCCCGAGAAAGAACTCGTAAGCTTTCCGGGGAGGCGAGCAGCCCGGTCTTATCGGATATCGGGCATAAAAAGCGTCACCTCGCCGGAAAATTAGAACGCCGGTCCCTTTATTTTCGTTGGTAACCGTGGAGTTTCCCTTTTCCGTCAAAGGGGACCGAGCCGGGGGTACACCAGATGCTCGGGCACGGCGGACAAAAATGGTAATAGGTAGAAATAAATTAGTTTGCCGGTAGCCGCGCGACCACTCGGGGGCGAAACGATGGCGTCGCCGAGTGGCGAACCGAAAGGGGGTTGGCCCCGGTAGTGGGAAAGACGGAGGAGCGGAATAAAAGGAATAAAACGAGGGGGGAGAGAGATCTTGAGAGCGTTCTCTCCCTCCCTCTGCCCCTCTTAGCTGGCAATGACAGATACAAATAAACGATCCACGGCGGTTTCGCGCAAGCGCCTTTCCAGAATCTACCGCTTCTATCGTTCTCTCCACCACTACCCGCCGACCCGGCCTCGTCGTTCTGCCACCCCCGACGGAACCAGAGAGGTAGGCAACGGTGTGCCCCGTCGCATCCACCTCCACCTTGGGTGGAGCCTCGTAAATGACGTCAGCAGACGTACAGACAAACGGCACAGACGTAGAAACCAATGCGCGAAAGCCCAGGTGGCCTACGTCTGCGTACAAATAACCCCGAGGATTTCAAACCACCCCTGAAGCGGTACCCGGTCGGAGAACCGCCCCTATGCCCTGCGAGTCTCTCTCTCTCTCTCTATCTCTCTCCCGTTTCCTGGTCCCCCCCGGCCTCCGTTCCCGCCTGACTGCCTGCGTCTGCCATTGCTTGCCATTTCCGTTTGCAAAATCCGACCGAGGAGAACCTCGCGACCCTCGCGTCGAACGGGGTTCCCGCCGGCGGATTCGGCGGTGTCGATGGCTCCGAGCGGGCTCGACGGCCTTCGGGGTACCGATGCTTCTTTTTTGGCTGTCCGTTTTATAAAAGCGCTTCAAAGGCACCGATTATTCGTCCCGTTTAATCTCCGCTCGTCATCGGCTCGATTTACCGTGCTCGACATTATACAGCCGACCGAGATTTCTAGTTAGGCCTCTCGATCCTCCTCCTACTGCTTCTCCCCTTGTTCGGCCCGAGCTCGTCGTTCGTTACCTACGGAATCTCGTTTCTCTCTCTCCTCGAGCTCGGCCAGGAAAAACCTGTACCCGTGNAGTGTGTGTGAGAGAGAGAGAGAGAGAGAGACGGAGCGGTACAGAGGGAACGGAGCGAGATTTCCCTCGCCGTCGTTCTCCGTCCCTCTTTCCATTACCTCTTCCGTTCCCGTCTGAGCTATCTCTGTATTTGCGAGGGAAAGAGGGAGTTTCTCCCTCTCGGAGTCTTTGTCCGTGTGGCGCGCGCGTGGTCGTGGGCTGCGGGCCGTCTGTGAGCCGCGAGGTCGAGAGGGAACCGGGAGGAAAACGAGGACGGGGACAGCGGCTGGCGGGGTGACGAGGACGAAGACGAGGGGGAGGCGCGCCTTGCTTCGATCCGAGAAAGAGACGCAGACAGAGAGCGAGAGTCCTGGCTTCGATCCCACAAGGAGGTAGACACTCGGTAGCACTTAAACTCGCCTCCCTCTGCTCGCCTCTTTTCCCTCCGCCCTGTGCAATCTGCCTTCCACTACCCTCTCTACTACTTTATCCGTTTCATCCCTCTCGCCGGCGACGCTATCTTCCGCTCTGTTCGCTGCACATTCTTCTC
The DNA here is from genome assembly GCA_019453355.1 of Ceratina japonica. Classification (NCBI taxonomy): domain Eukaryota; kingdom Metazoa; phylum Arthropoda; class Insecta; order Hymenoptera; family Apidae; genus Ceratina; species Ceratina japonica. The sequence continues at coordinate 15,470 of SMSR01012446.1, forward strand.
TCGCCTCTTCTTCTCACGTTTTTACCCGCGCTCCCCGATTATNGGGCGGCGCGGGAGCTGCGGAGGAAGCTGAGGGCAAGGGAGGAGGGTACGTAACACCGTGGCGATGCTTGCGGGGAGAGAGAGAATAGAGGGAATACAGCAGATAGAGGTAGCTTGGAGTCGAGTGCCCGGGGCTGAATCGACCCGGCTACATACAGCACACCCCAACCCAGTCCCTCTCTTACTCGTGCATTCGCTCGCCTCCCTCTTACCCTGTGTTCTTCCTCTGCCGTCTCTTCGACTCGCCTCCCCCCGACGCCTCCCCCTGCCCACCTGCCGACGACCACCCGCGCCACCCCGTTACCACTCATTCCCTTTCTCTAACCGTCGTCGTCTCTTCTCTTTGCCTCTCTTCTTTTCGCGTTCCGCTCCTCCGCCGGTCGCCTACTCCCGTTCCCTTTTCCAGGGTGGGTTTCAGATACGAGCCAGGACGTCGTCGCCGTTTCCACCCGTTCCTCCTTCGTTTCGTGTGCTATTCACTTTTGCCTCGCAGACTCTCTTCCACGAGGTTCCTCCGACCGGCGGCGCGCTCCCCTTTCCGACCGTTTTGTCCTTTCTTTCTGCAACCACCCACCGCCCGGCGGAGTCCGCCTTCCGCATCGCGAGGCAAACCAGGCAACCTCCGACCAATGGCAACGACAGGCAACCAACGTCTGGAAGAGGAGGGAACTCGGTGGAAAGGTCGACGGATGGCGAAGAAACAAGATCGCCCGTTCCCTTCCATCCTCGTTCCTTCCTTTTATTTCCTCTCCCGGCTGGCTCTCTCTATCTCTCTCTCTCTCTCTCTGTCTTTAGCTTCCCGAGCTCGGTCTCGACTTAAAAAAGTTGCATACTTTGGAAATTCGAAGATTCCCTTCTTCTGTCGTCGCAATGTTCCGCGCGGAATCGTCGAGTTAAACGTACGGGGAAACCTCGGTACGGTAAATTGGTCGTTAGGGCGGCGAACGACGCCGTTATCCTCGCATCTATCGTTCGAGGGCACTCGGAGATTCGTCCTCCCGTCGATTAGGCGCACATCCGATATGGAAAATTTGCTTAGATCGCCGGATAACCCGTCGAGCACGCTCGGCGCACTCGAGACGCGGAAAGAGTCTCGGCCGTCTTCCAATCGACTGCCTATTTACCCGCCAAACAGAGCGCCAGCGTACGGGTTCCTCTTTCAAATTCACCCCTTTGACGCGGCGGCTCTCCTGACGCCTCGCGCCTCGAGTATCCGCGAGACAAAACGGTCTCATTCCCATCTCAATCTATATTCGCACGTCCAACACACTCGAGATTATGAATGCGTGGGGTTAATGAAACCGGGCAAGGCGTCTGCCTTTGCACCACCACCACCACCACCACCACCACCGCCGCCCCTCGCCGTCCCATTTCACCTCCGCAGTCTTCTCTCGCCCGGCACACCTTCTCGCGAGAGCCTCATCCTCCTCATCCTTCCGGCGGTCTTCGTCAATTCCCGTCCTCTTCGCCACCCTTTTCGTTCCCGTTCGCTACGTCGTCGTCGTCGTCGTCGTCGTCGACGACGAGAGCGGAGGCCGGCTGCCCGCGAGCTTCCACCTCCGGTTTCCCGGGAGTAAACAAAGTCGACGCGGGCGCGAACTCGGTCTACTTCGCTTTATTTTTTCAAAAGGAGCGTGTGCGCGCGTGAAAGAGCCACTCCATACAGGGGTGAAATGTGGCCGCCAGACGACCACGGAACTTCTTCCTCCTCCTCCTCCTCCTCCTTCTCCTCTTCTTCGTTCTCCGCGCCGTTGAATCGATTCCCCGGGAGAAAGGTTTTATCTCTTGGTTGCTACTTAACACTCTCGTTTGCTCGTCTACGAGTCTTACTCCTCGCCAATGAAACGGGATTACTGCCCTTATAGAGAATAACTCGAGGTCTAGTCGTTCTCCTCCGCTTCGTATTTCGCGTACCATTTTTATTTGATCAGGAAATTAATTCGACGGATCGAATGAAAAATTTGCTTAATTAGCGCGTCGCGAATTTCGATTAATTTAGGGACGACGGGAACGCGGGATATTCGCGTTCTCGGTAATAGATTCCGGTGTCTTATAGGCTTTCGGAGAACGCATGCGATCGGAGCGTGCTTTATACACGCGACGGTGAACAATGTTGATCGGTTTTTCGAGGACAACCTTGTCGACGCGATGTCGACGATGCAGCCGGAATTCCGTTTAATTTACTGTCTCCCAAAAGTTTTAGTAATTTCGCGTGCATGTACCGCGCCGTTCGCACACAAGTTTCGTTATCAACCCGGCAACTTTCTTTCCTCGCGTTCTACCGACCGTCCCACCAGATGCCGCTACCTCAGTGAACGGAACGTTCGCTCTTCGAAGTCCGCGGAACTGCGATTTCGTTCTCTTTTCATGCTAATTAATTAATAACAGATTTATCATTATATATTCAAATTCGTTTGTAGTTCTGTCGTTCGTACGATACGTAGTTCTCAGAAGCATAAACGACGACTATGAAATCTAAGTTTCCTTTTTATAAATAGAAGGAATAATGATAATGGGTCTTTAAATCGCGACTGTACGTCGGTCGAATTTTTAATCGAAATTGACGGAAGACCAGCGAGGGACTTATCGTTGATAATAATGCTTTCAGGCGCGAGCGAGTCTCGGGACACGGAGTGTCAAAAGGTCATGGAGGAGACAACAGGACGGCGGCAGGGCGTTGGAACGAGACGGGCAGGAGAGCGAGGTAAGGTGGTTATAAAGATTTTTATTCCGGGGTGTTATTCCCCGAGTAATGGTAGCAGTAAACCACGGAAGCCCCAGAATAGGCCATCGATAGCGACGTACTTCTCGCGTTCGACTCTTATACTGCGTCGTGGAGGTCTCGCATTACGTTGACTTACATTGTAAGTCTTGCAAGCCACTTGCATTCCTTAGTTCCTCCCATAAAACGCATTCTTGCGGCGTTAACACGCCGGCACGAGGAATTATTTAGTAAAATAATGGATGCTTCCATTCCTATTTTCGAACCGACGCAGTAAGGCTCTCGTATTTCACCTGAATGATTCGTGTCTTTTGACGAAATGTTTATGAATATTAAGGTAGTTCTATAGCAAAACGACTTAAAGATTAGAAAATTATGAAATTTAGCGTATGAATAGGTTTTAGTTAAATAATGACTCAGCTAAATTTTGGTGAACTTTTAGTGCTTGATAAGAAAGTTAGAAAGATGTTAATTTAAATCGTTTTTTGTAAATATCTAAGTTTCTATTGGTCTGACGACGAATATGCATCAGATCGAAATTATAGATCGATAAATTCTCTTCAACAATTATTCTTGACGTTTTTTGCCTGCGTGCAACTGTTTTCAAACTAACACGCGGCGAAAGTTGAAGCTTTCGAAGGCAAGCCGCATATGTAATGTTTTTGGAACCTTCAGTTTATCCAAAGTTTTATTTTGAAAACAGTCGCTCGCAGGCAAAAAATGTCAAGAACGATTGTTGTAGAGAATTTATCGATCTGCAATTTCGATCTGATGTTCGACCAATAGGAACTTAGATATTTGCGAAAAACAATTTGAATTGAAATCTTTATTATTTTTTTCTTAAGCTCTAAAAGTTCATTAAAATTTAACTGAGTCATTATTTAACTAAAACCTACTCATACGCTAAATTTCAGATTTTTCTAATCGTTAAGTCGTTTTGGTGTAGAACTACCTTAATTTTGTGAAATGTCCTTACGAATGGATACTTCCGTTCCTATTTTCGAACCGACGCAATGAGGCTTTCGTATTATATTTTACCGGGACGATTCGTGTCCTTTAACCAAATGTTTATAAATATTAATTTTGTGAAATGTGCGTCCGAATGAATACTTCCATTCCTATTTTCGAACCAATGCATTCGTATTTCACCCGGACGATTCGTGTCCTTTAACCAAATGTTTATAAATATTGCCACAAGGTTACTATAACGTCTTTCAGTAACATGATAATATTATAAAGTATGTAGTTTTTAATGTTGCGTACAACTTCATTATGAAGTAATATTATTAACACTAGATCGACTGTCTTTTTTTTATACATGCATTTCTCCATTTAAAACCAGTCAAAATGACTGGTTTCGTCGTTCTAGTGTTAAGTAATATTTTAAAAATATTTATAAAACGTTATTTTGCAACGTTTATATAATTTACATAAAATCAATATTTTACAAGGTTGATCTAACATTTCTTGTTTACTGGGTTCGTATTTCACCCGGACGATTCGTGTTCTTTATCCAAATGTTTATGAATATTAATTTTGTGAAATGTGCGTCCGAATGAATACTTCCATTCCTATTTTCGAACCAACGCAGTGGGGCTTTCGTATTTCACCCGGACGATTCGTGTCCTTTATCCAAATGTTTATCAGTATTAATTTTGTGAAATATACGTACGAATCGTGTACATTATGAAAGAAAGCGGAGTAGACTTTATTGATCGAACGCGATATGCAAAGAAAACGTACGACATTGATAAGTATCGATGCGTTGACTCAGGGAATAAAAGCGCGTGTTCGTATTCCGAAACAAATGATCGTCGAGTGTTTTGGTTCGATTAGAGGGCATCGATTTTTATCGGTGCCCTTCGAGGGGGAATCGCGTGGCTATGCAAATACCGGGGGTGGAAAAAAATTACGGCAAAGTGCTAAACGATCGCGAAGAGACGCGGCGGGTTCGTATTTTTTTACGCGCGCGCGTGTTGGTGAGAGAAAGAAGGGGGGCGGGCGAAGATCGGGAAGGCACGAGGCCACCTTATGTCGAGTGGGTGACTTCGAATGACAGAGGGTGCGGGATTTTCAGGTCGGTATGCAAATAAGCCACTCCCGGATGTCTCGGGGGTTCGATTCGGTTTAAAGTTATTGCCCGCGTCGAGCGGAATCATCGTCCTCGAAATCGTTGCCAGCGGCGCGACTCGAACGACCCATCCAGTTTTTTTTCCTCATTAACTAGGTTTTTCATTTCCATTGTTTCGAAACGCTTGACCGATTAAGATTTCCTTTCCGCGTCGTCTCCGGCGGATCGTTACAGGGACTAGACCGTTGGAACTAATTACAAGATAAATGAATCTCGCGACGACGGGCCGAGAGCCGAGATAAGACGAGGAGAAAAACGTAACGCGGTTGAATGGCGATCGAGGCGCGCTCAGATGGAAACCGGGGTGGCTCTTAACATTTTTAATCGTTTACCAGTGATAGCTCGAACGTTTTCTTAATGAACGGCCGATGATACGGCTCGGATTCTATTCGGAGTTCCGCGCCGCAGTCGAACTCGATTACGTCGATGCTCAAGAAGAATCGTTTTAAATTTCATCGGTCGCGTCTGCGTCCGGAGGGGGGGATCGATCTCTAAAGAACACGCGATATCGCTGATTAGCGCGTCTCGTAGACAGTTAATCCCTTAGAGCGCCCTTCGCGATGTAAATGAATATTGATCACTTTTCGCCGCGACGGAGGAGGTCCGCCGCGGTGAAAAGAATCGTATCTCGAGACCGCAAGCGCGAGTGCCTCTAAATGAGAAACCAAACGGAACGATCCCCGGGCCGCGGTAATGAATAAAAATTATAATTACGTTTCTCGTCCTCGTCGGGGAGGAAGGAAAAAAAAAGCGAAGTTAATCAATCACGAGCGCGAACGAGGGTGCCGGTTTTGTCTTTCTTCGAGTGGACTCCCCTCGTGACTCGCAGCTTTTCTTACACTTCGCCCTATCGCGTTCGAGACCGATCAATTAGCTTTTCCAAAAATTTCCCTCGAGCATTTGCTATTCGTTATCGGGCCGCGATTAAAACTTTTGTCGCGGACAATTAAAAAATTGCATTTCCGATAAATGACGCGACGAGTCTTTGACTTTCGTTCAGTTTTACGAATACGTAAAATTGATAGTTAAAGTGACGTCGATGAATATTCGTACATATTTCGAAACGGTATAAAATTTTTAGTATTGGATCAAAGAACTTTGTCTTCTGTGGAATTTTAGAGAGCTTAATTTACTATAGAATGTGTAATAAAAAATTAAAGAAACATGGCATTCATTGAAATCGCGAGGATAATAGTAAAGGTCATGGTTTTTAACTTTTTTATTAGGGTCTGTATTAAAATTTGGAAGCATCTCGTTTGTAGATCTAAGTAAGTTATATGCGTGTACAAAGTTTCATAAAAATCGATCAATATTGCTATGCGTTATAAGCGATTACAAATTTAAGAGATCGCAGTTCTCCACGACTTTCACTGAGAGAAACGAATCCACAAAATTCTAGCAATATTTATTGTATATTTAAGTGAAAATTACTATATTTGAATAGTGATCTTGAAACATGTTTGGATTTAATTAATGATTGCTAAACTTTAAGGAAAAATTCGTCTGTATGCTTAGTATAATTTTTACTTATTGAACTCAAAGGAAATTAGCGAATTACATAATAAAATCTTTAATTTATATATGAAATAATATAAATCGCGTGCAGTAATATAAAGTAAAGTAATATAAGGAAAATGTAGAAACTGAATATTAGAAATCACTAACCAGAGATAGGAAAAATGAGTAATTGTGGATAAAAATTATTATTATTGTGTAGAAATTACTATGTAAATTTGTAATAAATACAAAAGGAACGTATTTATTACTCAAAGAAAGTATTTTTTTGGTACTATATTTCAATTTTTTCTAATCGTCAGACCACCGTTTTCTCAGTGTTCAATCTACGACTGGGATAAATTGAAGAATTTTTACATGTTTCGATATGTCCCTGGTGGAAATATGCATGTCATAATTGGGCAGAAAATGTTGAAAAATGGCCATATATTACAAATTATGTAAACAATTCTCAAATTTTGTAATAATGTCATAATTTTTTATAAACGTTCCAAAAGAAGGTCAGAAAAGAACAGATTATGACAAGAATTGACGAAATCTAATATAATATGTTGAATTCTGACATAATTTCTTCACTAATAAATATCATCAAATTTTGTGAAATTTTAACAGGGTTAAATTATGTTTTTGGAACATTTATCAAAAATTATGATATTAGTACACAATTATTACAATATTATTACAATATTTCCACCAGGGGTCTAACTCTTTTATGGTTTCATAGATTTTTATGAAACTTTACAGATTCATATAACACATTTACATCTACAAACGGGATGTTTGAAATTTTTGCTAGAGCCTCCAACAAAAAAGTTAAACATCATGATCTTTTCTTTTTTCTTCGCGATTTCAATGAATACCAAATTTTTTATATTTTTTGCTGCATTCTATAGTAAATTAAGCTCTCTAAAATTCCACAGAAGATAAAGATCTTTGATCCAATACTATTTTATTATTACTACAAATTTTATTCCGCGAAATGTGTACGAATATTTATGGACTTCACTGTATAATAAACTGATCACGGATTCGTTTTAAAACCGTTTGTGACGTTTTTCGTCATTGAGTGATGTTTTTCGTCATTAAAACCTTTATCGCGGCCAATTAAAAAATTGCATTTCCAATAAATGACGCGACAATTCTTCGACTTTCGTTCAGTTTTACGAATACGTAAAATTCGCAGTTATTAGTTTTCATCGCCGCGCAGCGAATGGTTCGGACGATCTTGAAAATATAATGAACCGATCGCGGATTCGTTATCAGTCCGTGATTAAAACTTTTGTCGCAGTCAATTAAAAAATTGCATTTCCAATAAATGACGCGACAATTCTTCGACTTTNCAAATTTTATTCCGCGAAATGTATACGAATATTTATGGACTTCACTGTATAATAAACTGATCGCGGATTCATTATCAGACCGCGATTAAAATTTTCGTCGCGACCAATTAAAAAATTGCATTTCCAATAAACGACGCGACAATTCTTCGACTTTCGTTCAGTTTTACGAATACGTAAAACTCGCAGTTATTAGTTTTCATCGCCGCACAGCGAATGGTTCGGACGATCTTGAAAATATAATGAACTGATAGCGGATTCGTTATCAGGCCGCGATAAAAACCTTTATCGCGGCCAATTAAAAATATGCATTTCCAATAAACGACGCGACGAGTCTTCGACTTTCGTTCAGTTTTACCAATACGTAAAATTCGCAGTTATCTCATTAGTTTTCGTCGCCGCGCAGCGAGTGGTCCGTACGATCTTGGGAATATAATGAACTGATCGCGGCTGAAACGAGGTAGAAAGTGAACGCCTAGCGAAAAACGATTTCCATTCGATTTGGCGAAGAAGTTAGGCGCTAAATGTCCGTACGCGAGGGACGTAAGCGAGCCGGGTGAACGTCGGGGTAGAAGAGAGATGGAACGGGGGGGCGTGTGGGCGGCGAGAGAGAGCGCGCAAAACCCCATGCATACAAATGGTATGCTAACAAGATACATTTGTCCATGGTGGTGTGTGGCCTGACGTTAGTAGGTGCGCTGGATGTGTCGGCCGGGGCAAGGTGTAACGGTGTTAGTGTCGAGCCCACCCCCGCCGGTGTGTGACGTGCCCCTGTACTCGAGCCCGGAACCTTTCTTCCCCCGTAAGCAGATTTATAGATCGATTATAGACTTCGCTTATGATTGGAACCATTTGCATGATGTAGGTATATACAGTCGGCAGCCTCTTTCTTCTATAACCTCGCCCTTGCCCCCCTCCGCGGCCCGTGCCGTTTCCACATTACACCCCACGGTCTCTCTTTCGCTCGCTCTCCGAGCCATCATGAATCATCCGCGCCAACTGCTCTCTTATGGTTTCACGCGATAAACGTTTGATGCGCGGTGAGCGATGCGTGTAACGCGGTTCTTTGCATATTCCACGGTCCTCGGACGAGCAAACGATATTCGACGACCCGCTCAGACCCCGCCCGACTCGGCGCGCGGTCCGTTTCGACGGATTGCCGGGAAAATTAATTAATTCGAAGACGCATAAATGAGTGAATTCATTAAAAACCGGCAAACATTTCTTTGGGGTTGAAAGAAATCGCGGGCGCGAGAGAGAGAGAGAAAGAGAGAGAGACGTCTTAAAGACGACCGATAATTACGGGAAGCTCACGGGGTTCTGCTTGTTTCTTGAATATCAAAGCACTCGACAAAATAATCAGCGAACCAAAGTCGAGGCGAAGCGGTCGGCCGAAGGGTTCGCCGGGGGTTGGATGGGCGCGCGCGCGCGCGCGCCGAGGCAAAAGCCCGACGATATTCTTTGCATCATTATCGCGATTTAATTATGTCGAGTTCCTTTGACTCTCTTCATTTAACCGTCTCGCCACCTTCCCCCGGATTCCGCTTGTAAATATTTTTTCCGACTAATCAGAGATTCCTTTTAATCAGCCTCGCGGATCGTTCGATCGTCGGGAATCTCGATACGGGAAATCGTACGTCTCGTTTTCAGTCTCGGCGGATATCGCGGCGCGCCGTGGTGTTTCGTTTATAAAAAAAGGTATTGTTGAAACGGGAAGTAGCGCGGAATGTAAGAAGCGCGCCGCGGCCCGCTAGAAATTAATTTTAACTTTAAATTAAGACTCGACCGATAGCTCTTTGTTGAGCCGCGAGTGCCGGGGTTCCTCGAAAAGAAGCGATCCGAGGAATCGGGGGTGGAGGCCCTTTTGTCTACCGTTCATAATAAAATAACGTTTGGTAACAAGTTCCTCGCGGTTAACCGATCAATTTTTTCCGTATCCGACGGTTTCGGCGCGCAATATCTTCTTCTAAGCGGCGGATGCAATTAACCGGGGAAAAACCGGATCGTTTCGGGGGAACGTGTTAGATTGCTGTAATTGCCGAACGCGGTGAATGACAAGAATATGGTAGACGATAGATGGCCGTAAGAAAAAGGGTTAAGACGTCGGGAGAGAGGGCGCGAGAGGCCATCGGTCAATTAATCAAGATAATGAGAGGGGGAGCCGGGGAGCGCGGAGCAGAGGACGAAAACGGTCGGGGGAAGGAGCGGTGGCGTCTGTACGAGACATTCGACACCTCGACCGAACCGTTCTCGACAATACCGAAGATACGCGACTTGGCGGTAAACTTGGCAGAAGCCGGCGAGGCTTCCGGATAAGCAGCCCAACTTCGGCGCGGAAGACGCATGATTAATTAATTAGCTCGGGCTAGTTAGGACGGCACGGGCTAACACGCGTGCGATCCACCTCCGCTGTTACCCCTTTCTCGAAATTATAGACAGACATCGAATCACCCTCAGATTCGTCGATTCGTAGTTCCGTGGAATGTTTGTAGCGAGTTTCGAGTCTGAAGGGAGCGATAGCGATCGGAGTTTTCCCAGTCCGAGTCGAAAATTTAACTATAATTTGAATCATCTAAACCTAAATGTACCCCAGTTTAGGTTTATGAGTCTAAACAGTAGAACTGGTAGAGTTATCTCAGAACTTAATATTTGATATAACTGTAATCAGAACCTACAAGTCATAATAATAATAATATGGAGAAGAACGCGAGCTTTTGATATTCAGTTGTGACCCGAGTTGAAAATTTAATTATAATTTGAATCTTCTAAACTTAAATGTACCCCAGTTTGGGTCTATTAGATCTAAAAAGTAGAACTGGTAGAGTTATTTCAGAACTTAATATTTGATATAACTCTAATCAGAAACTATAAGTCCCTACAAAAATC
>SMSR01012446.1:31041-41866 GCA_019453355.1 Ceratina japonica
ACGTTAAGGGCGGTCTCGGCCGTGTCGGGGCTAATCACGGTATTCATTGCTCCACTTGTCGACAGCGCGGATTTTCAGTAACAAATCGACGAGATCCGGAAAGGAATTTCCGTTGTTTTATAAATATACCGCGCGATGTTTTGCATAATTCTTGTTAGCGATTGTCGGGGCGTCGCGAAGATATTCGGGCGGGTATCGGTGTCCGAGGAGTCGAGGATCGGGACACGCGTCGCGTTATCGGCCCCGGAAGTTTTAACGAGCTCTCCCTCCCTCTTCGAGGTTAATGTCGTCGATAATTTTCGAAACTTTTAATCGAGTGCATCCTAATTGGCCGTGCTCGAGACAACATCGCCGGCGGCCGGCTAATTCGGGTACGTTGCATCGATTAGCCGGGTGATTCTGCGGCACCGGTGAATGTAACGAAAGCGAACTTGATGCGCGTTGATTTATTCGTTGTCGGGAGTAACTCGTTACGAGTTCACTTTCCCCGGCTCCCTGATAGAACCACGAAACGACACCAAGGACTCGTCTACTCTCGTCGGGCCGCGCCGCCGTCCTGTTCCGTCCCGGCGACGACGGCGGCGACGACGGCCGACGCAGTCAGCCGGCCGACATCAAAGAGGACGCCCGGCTTCCGTATAATTAGCGTCAGTCGTATTTGCATATTGATTGAAGCGAACGTGTTGCCACGATCCTCGACTCACTGCCCTCTTTTTCGTCGCGTCGCGAACGCCTGCGCCCCGAAACCCTTCGCCGCTCGTTCTCTCCCGTTCGGTTTCGCGCGGGTTTACATTTTCGTTTCTCTTCAATTACCAGCAGTTTTATCTGTCCCCGATACCGCCAATAGCGTCGCGCGGATTCCTCTGATAAATCGTTTTCTTCAAATAGCTCGAACCAGGGGGACAGGGAACATCTTGCCGCGAGAAGCGGCTCGGAAAATCTGCTCGCGGCTCGCGCGTTCCTGCGTCGGACGGTTGAACGTTGGAGAAGGAACGCGCTCTCGCTCCCCTTTCGAGCCGCGTGGCAGGGCTAACATATGAACGTTTGGTGACTCCACGATTTTGCGGCGTCGATTCAAATTCAAGCGGGCACGGGCGAAATCGGCGCGGATTTAAAAAACGGGGAAGCGACCGGGGTGGAACCGAGGGAGGGCGAAACGGGAGAGACAAAGCGGAGAATATAGAAGGCGGAGTGCGGGGTTAACAATAGCCTGCAAGTCACTGGATAAACGACCGGGAATCGTTAAAACGCGACGACGCCCGATCGTGACTCTATTTTGATTTTCTACCTTCTATCAGATTCGACCGATAAAGCTTCGGCTTCTAATTCCTACCGTGACTCTCCACATTTTTCCTAGACTGAACAGGGAAACAGATATTTTATTGCGAGTTCGATTAAAACGCGTGGACATACAGTGACGTACATAAATATTCGTACACTGAGTAAAACGGTGGTCTGACGATTAGTAAAAATGTCATAAGGAGAAAGCTCCGCACATATTTCTTAATGCATAATTTATAAACTCCTTATCGCATGATACTTCTGTTATTCTTATAGCTGTTTTCTTATTTCTAATTATGTAAACCTTTCACTATTTTTTTTTTTCTTATTTCTTTTATCTGCTCTTTTATTCTCGCTGCACTTGTAAAGGGCCAATTGAACCGTGAAATAAATAAATAAATAAATAAAATTGAAATATAGTACCAAAATGTACTATTTGAAAACTAAGTGTGCGAAACTCGAGTTCTGGTGCGTGTTTGGCGTGCATGAAGCGAGGGTTACGCACCGTATCATAGTAGTGCGCGAAGCACGGTGCTTCGCGCGCTAAGTGTGCGAAGCACTATGCTGGCGACTTACTTGAATCGTGTGATTGTTATACCCGCCTTCGGCTCGTGCAACAAACTTCACACTCGTCGAGAATCTTCGTTGTTTTTTCATTAGATAGTCTCGTTTACGTACACTTAGTTTTAAAAAATAATATAAGCAATGTGAGCGTAAAGCAGGCGATTTACGGACTAGTTGCGTATTGTACTATATTATATAATTCGGTAATTTCCTTCGAGTTCAATAAGTAAAAATTATACTAAGCATACAGACGAATTTTTCCTTCAAGTTTAGCAATTAATTAAGGAGGTTCTATCGATATTAGAATTGACAATCATATTTCGATGAAATTTTTTACAGCATTAGATATAGCTTTCAAAATGACTTGGTTAAATTTTTGTAAGTTTTCACGACATGTGAGTGAAGATATTAATTATTTAACTTTGCATGGAAATACATTGAGTCTTATGGTAAATCTTAGTTTAATGCTTTTCAATAACAGTATACAGAGTTAATGATGATAGGATTTTGTTGAAATTTTGTTTGGTATTAAATAAATTAATAACGAAAATATATTTCAAGCAACAGCTGCTTTCACGGCCTCTAGGAGGAGAACTTTATCAAAATATATAAACATTTCACATTTTTTATTTCAAGTATTTCAAAGCTATATCTAATGCAGTAAAAAATTTCATCGAAATCTGATTGTCAATTCTAATATCGATAGAACCTCCTTAAATCCAAACAGGTTTCAAGATTACTATTCAAATATAGTAATTTTCACTTAAATATACAATAAATATTGCTAGAATTTTGTGGCTTCGTTTTTCTCACAATCAGTGATACACATTTCGAAACGGTATAGAATTTTTAGCATTGAATCAAAGAACTGTATCTTCTGTGGTATTTTAGAGAGCTTAATTTACTATAGAATGATAACAAAAAATTAAAAAAACTTGGTATTCATTGAAATCGCGAAGAAAAAAGAAAAGATTACGATGTTTAACTTTTTTGTTGGAGGCTCTAGTAACAATTTCAAATGTAAATGTGTTATATGAATGTGTAAAGTTTCATAAAAATCTATGAAACCATAAAAGAGTTAGACATATCGAAACATGTAAAAATTCTTCAATTTATTCCAGTCGTAGATTTTCAAGTCGTGGAGAACTGCGATTTTTTCAATTTCTAATCGCTTATAGCGCATAGCAATATTGATCGATTTTGATAAAACTTTGTACACGCATATAACTTACTTAGATCTGCAAACGAGACACTTCCAATTTTTATTACAGACCCTAATAAAAAAGTTAAAAACCATCTCCTTTGGATATGTATATACATTGAGAAGACGCAGTCGAGAGTAAATTGTTATAATAGTGAGCAGTCGATCAAGCAGTTAAACTCGATATTCAGCATAAATCCATCCTTCATCAATCCAATATTTCTTTTGTTTTATCAAATATTTTGTGTTTAATTGCTATTTTTGAGTAATTTTGTTTGGTGTTAATTTGACCTTTCACTTAGTTTTATTCTTTATTTTGTATTTGAATTAAAGACAGTTTTAACGACTTTTGTTCAGTTTCAATATAATTTAAATATTATTGTTTATCATTAATCTCTTTATTTTTTCCTAGTCTAATTTATTAAAGTTCCAATTTTTTGATCAAACAACATTCTATAGTAAATTGAGCTCTCTACAATTCCACCGAAGATAAAGTTCTTCGATCCAATACCAAAAATTTTATACCGATTCGAAATGTGTACGAATATTTATGAACATCACTGTAATTCAATTCGTTAAGGAGCGAATCACTGAGCAGCAGTTATGGTTTTATCGTGGAGCCCAGTGGACGTAAGTACGTCTTGATTTACATTCATTTAATCACTTCGTCGTATAATATATCCATACGGGGTATGTTTCAATAGAAACGATCGATTGATTTCTGTGAATTTTTCGGTGTACGACGTAATGACTGAATATTATATTTGATGCATGGCAGAGAGAGGTTTATGCGATCGATTCACCGTCTCGACGGGGATATACACGTGAAAAAAGAACTAGCGCGCGATCCGGGTGCAACGATCGTCCGATTACGAGAAGGCGACTCTCAGGATTATTATACTTTACGCGGTGCGGATAACATCTGGAGCAAGGGCTGTCTTAATTTAGTCATTTTGCCAATCAGGTATCAATTACCGGCGGAGAGACTTTAGCATAAATTCTTCAGATTTGTAGCGTATAATTTGGGATGCTGAATGGACAGATGCGATCATAATTACCGGACAACCTTGAATCGTACAAGACCGAAACCGTGCTCGGATCCTCGCGACTTGTTCCTCCTTTTTTAATTACCGTCCGCGAAATAATTACCGAGCAACCTTGACGGCCGCTACATCCTCGACGACTGTCTATGTAATCGCTTCTTTAGACCATCCACTAAAATTCCTCGTTTACGCGAATACGCAGAAATCGTTTGGCAGGACGTTTTTTTTACGCGGTTTCTTCTTACGCCGGAGAATAACGAGTGTGCAGCCAGAAAATTGTACTCGAAACGTATGATCGGACGGCACGAACGTTTCCTGAAGACGAATGCGTCCACTCGTCGGCGCAATTATTTCTTCAGACGTTCCTCGCTTCCAGGAACTTCGAGAGTAGAACGCAGAGTAATTGCGGCCGAGATGTATGATAGAGGGACACGATTATTTCCCGAAGACGAACGCGTCCAGGATAGCCGATACAGACGCGGGAAGAGGTTGTTCGCGTCTTGACTAAGAGATCCCGCGGGATGCGCGAGTTCGATGTCCGTGAAGGATAGCGTTGGGTCAGGGGCTATCGCGAAGTTGCTCATCCTGGTTTTCCTCCTCTTTGGAGGATAGATCGAACCCTCGAGACTGGCTCGTTCGTCACGCCGGGAACACCGCCTCGAGGCCGTTCTCCTCGGAGGCGGAAGAAGAGTCTATATATTTATTGATTTCGATTACAATCCAATTCCTGGCCGGGCGGCCGCCCGGAGAAGGAAGGGAGGGCCGGCTCGCCCTTAGCCTTTTACGTTCTCCTCTGTATTATTTCGGTGAGCAACGACTCGCATGCATTTTTATGGGATCGATTGCGCGGCCGGTCGCGTGCCCAGGGGTCGGTTCGCCCTGGAATTCGCGATAAACCCCGGGGCTTTCTGCTCGAAATGAATCTCGATAAAAAGACACGTTTTACCCCGCGACTTCGGTCCGCGGGTTCATGAATCGGCGGAATAGCGTTGGAAAAAACTGATGTTTAAAGCGAATTACGGGAGTTTGAAAGGGGTCGGGGTACGTATAAGCTCGGGCCAGCTTTTTCCATAAATCATTTCCTTTCGATTCTCCCTTCGGAACGGAGTAATTTGGGTACGAAAATTAGTCACCGTTATCGTTATCAATATTTTTCGATGGTTTCGTCGCGCGATATCGGCGCGGCGCCGCCGGGGTCGGGGGCCGCTCTCGCAGGGAGTGTGATATTTACAGGCCGGTGGGCACACCGGGCCAACTCAAAATAAGCAATTGACCCACGAGGCTCCGTCTCGCTCGCACCGCGCCGTCCCTCGCCCTCTCGTCCAGCTCCCCTCTCTTTCGGGCTCTCATTCTCGTGGTAACAAAACCGTTCGTTCGGTGCGCCAATATGCGGCTAATTTGCACAACAAATAAAGCTTATTCTCCGGATTTGCATGTGTTTGAACTGCAGTGTAATTGGGTGGTACGCTCGGCTCGACGTTGTCCACTCTCTCTCCCTCGTTTACCGCCGCTTTCCCTCCTGCTCTTCGGCCTCTCGCACGCTCTCGTTTCGTCCTCCGATTCTCTTTCCCTTCGCGCGTTCCCCGATGCCCCGTAGATCCCGGAAACGCGCGCTCGAAAAAGATCGGCCCTCCGCCGAGTCCGTCGCCGGCGACGGGATCCCTCGGGAGCGGAATCGGAGATTCGGATCGGCTCGCGGGTGTTCGTGACACGGGCCGATGGTCGCGCGTAAGGAGTAAAAAAAAAAAAAATGGCGACGAGGTGCATTACGCGGTACCGTCGCCCCTTCAAAATGGCGAGTGGTGCACGCGTGTTCAGATCGATCGTCGGATATGAGTCCCGTGGCAGCTGTGGGTGCACCGTGCTAGACTTCCGACCGAACCGACGACGACTTAACTTTCAAAATGGCGCTCGCGCCCGGTCTCGCTTTGGGCATTTAAACTTCTGCCCCGGCGAACTCGGGGATTCGACGTTTCCGGTCGCAACCGCGATCTACATACGAATCCCTCGCCCTCGCCTCGGCGGAAGTTGTAACCGGAAATCGATCGGCCCTCGATTCTNGACTTAACTTTCAAAATGGCGCTCGCGCCCGGTCTCGCTTTGGGCATTTAAACTTCTGCCCCGGCGAACTCGGTGATTCGACGTTTCCGGTCGCAACCGCGATCTACATACGATTTCCCTCGCCCCTCGCCTCGGCGGAAGTTGTAACCGGAAATCGATCGGCCCTCGATTCTCGAGATTCGACGCGACGCAGCGACGGAGAAAGAGTCGCCGGACGAAGACGGAGAGGCGCGGCGGCGGGAGAGGGAGATCCGAGCAAGCTGCCGAGGCTGTAACGCCGCCGTATAAAGTGGCAGTGTGCAATGAACTTGTAANTCGAGATTCGACGCGACGCAGCGACGGAGAAAGAGTCGCCGGACGAAGACGGAGAGGCGCGGCGGCGGGAGAGGGAGATCCGAGCAAGCTGCCGAGGCTGTAACGCCGCCGTATAAAGTGGCAGTGTGCAATGAACTTGTAAACCAGCGACTGAACACACAATGGCCGGCGACGACAGGGTTTCTGGCCGGTTGGTGACGTCATCACTTTGTGTCCCGTGTCCGAATTGCATCGCATCGTAGGACCCTTACCGCCCCGTTTGTTTGTCCTCTCTTTGATGTCCGCCTCGACCCGACGAACTTCAGAGAGATCCGGACGAGCCCGAAACCCAACCCGCTAGAAACCGAACGGTGTGTCAAAAATTTTCGTTTTCGGCAATCCAACCCCCTCCTCCCCCGAACTGCTCGTGGCCCTCCGCGCCGCGGCGGTCGTTCCCGTTCGCCGCACGAAGCTTTTTCCATGGAGCCTTTCAAAAGCGTTTCATCTCCTCGGCGTCCGCGAGCGAGCGAGCATCCCGCTCGTTCTCTCGCCGCCAACCGTAATTGGGAGATCGACTCGAATNGGGCGCGGGGGCCACGGAATAAAAGCACCGGCCGCCAGTGAGTTATCGAATGCGAAAACAAAGAGGTTCCTTCCCGATCCGTAAGATCCGAAAGGGAGTGCGCAACCCTTTCCCGTCTCCTCCGTACGGAACAATTACATTTTAATTAATATTTCCTAAGAGGCCGAAAAGCCCGACCTCCTCCTCCTCGTCGAATTTATGATCGTTTTATCCATTATTAGGGGCGGAGGCGAGCGAATCTCGCGAAAACCCATAACTTCGCCTTTACGGCTCCTTCCATTTTCTTCCCTTGGTTATCTCTCGCGTTTCCGAGAACCCGCCGCCGCGCCCTCGCGGTTTCTCCATCGCCGAATGAATGATACGATCCGCGTTTTCGTTTCGGGAAACGAGATCCTCCGAGTATTTCATTAAATATGGGCCGCGATTAAGAGGAGGGCGGCGGCGGCGCGCGAGGGGTGGCAATTTCGTTTAGGCGATTCCGAGAGGAGCTGGTCGCCGCCGCGGCCCGCCGGACGTTTCGACTTTATATTTCGGTACGCCGTAAATACGTTGTCCGATCGATAAACGATGTACGGGGAGAACTGGCGGCGAGTCCGGTAGAAACTTATTACTGTTACCGGTAAAACGTATCCCGAACCCGTGCGCTCGCGCGCGACGATGTACGCTTTAAATTCATAAATATGCACATACGTAATTATGCAAATCAATTATTAAACCGGCGAGCATCTCGTTCGCAACCGGCATACGCAAGTTTTTGTTGCTCCTCGCCGCCGCCGCCGCCTCGCGCGGCCGACGTTCCTGCTGAAACCCTTTCTCCTTCTTCTTCTCCTCCTCCTCCTCCTCCTCCTTCTCCCTCGCGCGCCGGTTCGTAGTACGACGCCGATGCGTGGGACGTTAAGTCGAGCAAACGTGCCCCGGGGACACGATGTGGTCAGAGATTCCTTCGTGGCTCCGTCATCGAGGATGGTTGAAACTTCACAGTCTGCAAGACGAGAATGTCTTTGAGTCCCGGAAGGCATCCTGCCCTCCAGGAGGGGTTCGCACGGAGTCCTCTAGCCGCGAGCAGCTACTACTCTCTCTTCTTGTCCGTACCGACGACCCTTCAGCGCTCGAGTGCCGTGGGGTCGCGCCCGAGAAAAATGCGTCTCTTACGAACTATGCCATTCTGGGTACACCCTGGTATGCCAACACTCTCCCGTCCCCCCATCCATCCATCCCCGAGATATCGTCAACCTCTGGCCGGCGATTCGCGCCGTGCACGCCGGTGCAGCCCCGTGATTTCCAGGGACGAACGGGATCCTCTCGCAGAATCGTTCGCCTCGCCTGACGATTCTTGGAAATTTTATCGGTGACGAAAGCCAGATCTCCGTCGACGGAGCACGGCTCCTTTGACGGTAGAAGAAGAGCGCGGGGGATTTTCGAAATACGATCTGTTACCTTCGAGGTATCGACTGGCAAGTTCGTTGCAAGGCTTTAGGGGTCGATTGGGAGCGGTAAGCGGCCGGGTGGGATGAGTTAGCAACAGCAGATTGACTAAGTTTCCCGTGCCGGGAGTTTGGACAGGTTGAAATCTGGTTGCAGATACCGAGGAGCTGCTTCTTCCGAGCAGCTTCCAAACTATTTGTCCACGGCGAACGGCGCGAGGGAAAAGTGAGGCCGGGTCTATCCCCCGCGGCAACTTGACTTTGGCAATCCGATCGCTCTTAAAAGCCAAACCCCCGTGTACTCGAGATCTTCATTTTAATCCCTCAGTTCTTCGATCTCCTCTTTCGCCCGGAGTTTAATTATTTAATCGACGCGCCCGGGAAACCCATCGGCCGACGAATTTCCGAGAATTACACCGGTCTCCGAGCGCTCAACTTTCTTATCTCGGAGCAAACAGAACTTTACGAACCGATCCAACGAGTGGCCGGTCGAGTTTCGAGCGAGTTTTTTCTATGCACGAACGACACTAACGAATTCGACGCGTTAAACACGGTTTCCACTTGCTCCGCTCTTCTTTTCGTTCTGATCGCGATCCGATCGCCGATCAGAGAGAAGACTGTTCGGAGGAACGGGCTGTATAAAAAACAAAAAAGTGATTGATACAAACTAGAGACTCTCTAAGTAGGGACTGGACACCTATCTAAAACTGCGCCTAAACCGCAAGTTGCAGATTCAAAACAGATTTCAAAATTAATTTGCAAACTAGATGAATGTACTAATGACAGCGAATATAGACTATGCTCATCGTCAATGCTTCAGTAAAATAAAAATTGACATTTGTAAAATATAATAAAGTAAAGTTGCATTATTGATTATGAATATTCATTTCGTGAAATTTGTCAAAAAAATAACTAATCGAAGATATTGTAAGAGGATAAATATAGCAAATATTAACCAAAATAAATTGTTTTCAAGTATGCCAAATGTAATCCCCATTTCCGGTTTGGGCGCACTTTTTCGCAGCCAGTCAAAAATCATCACATCGTTGTCCAGTCCCTACCTCGAGGGTCCCTAATACAAACGTGTCTGCTAAAGTTGGTTATTAGTAAAGCAGCAATTTTATGAAAATCAAAGTTTTATATAGTCTCAAAATTCTATTTTACTAAAAATATTACTGAGACACATTTGTTCCATTTTTCTGATGACAACGACATTAAACATATACAACTTGAAAATTTTTTTATGGAAATTTATTATGCTAAGAAAAATTTTTTATTGATTCAATTAAATCGCGTGTTTGAGTACAGATGATCAAATAATTTTGTTGGAAGCGAGTAGACAATTTTACTACGATAAAAAATGTTTCTTTAAAAAAGAAATGAAATAATTAATAAATTTATGACAATATTCTATCGAATTAAGTAAAGACGATATTGAACATCTCAACTATTGTAACTCAAACTAAATTAAATTCATGTCAATAACTACTTTTTTGAAGCAACAAAATATTCGTACCTAAAGAATATTTGTTCAGTCAAATAAATATTCTATAAAATAAAATAAATAATTTACATATTGAGTGGATTTCAATTTAGTTGGAGAATCCGCCTTTTTCTATACAAATAAATATGTGCACATGTCCCTAAAAAATTATTACTCGATCATATGAATATTGTAACGTATGAAAACTAGGTAATTCTCCCTTTTAGGGTGCGAGGGCTTGTAATAATTAATGCACAACTCTGCGAGTAATATTTAACCTATTCATTATAACGCCTTACGATAGTGCCGGAGTAACTGCGTGACCGGCCAGCATCGGCATTCAACTAATTCTTATACCAGCGCCTTAACCATAACGGTCGGCGCTGCTAACTGTGTTGCCTAATTTCTTTTGTATCAACAGTGATAGATACATCACAAATATCACATTTTTATAACAGAATATTAATGTCAAAAAGAACTATGGATATTATTAAGGAGGTTCTATCGATATTAGAATTGACAATCAGATTTCGATGAAATTTATTACAGCATTAGATATAGCTTTCAAAATGACTTGGCTAAATTTTGGTAAGTTTTCACGGCCTGTGAGTGAAGATATTAATTATTTAACTTTGCATGGAAATACATTGAGTCTTATGGTAAATCTTAGTTTAATGCTTTTCAATAACAGTATACAGAGTTATTGATGATAGGAGTATCCATGTACAACATTGCCAGCTCCTCTAACTAATGGCAGACGATACGTAAAAAATGTGAAATGTTTATATATTTTGATAAAGTTCTCCTCCTAGAGGCCGTGAAAGCAGCTGTTGCTTGAAATATATTTTCGTTATTAATTTATTTAATACCAAAAAAAATTTCAACAAAATC
>SMSR01012453.1:0-57084 GCA_019453355.1 Ceratina japonica
GTGAATTTCAAGACTTTATCGAGCTTCTTTTTGAAGCCAGCTTTGTGCAAATGGTTTGAAACTGTTTTATGGTCGAACTTCGATTATTTCTGTAATTTTATCGACATTTTTGACGACAGGCTTTCTGACGACGACCGCCTGTCTGAGGTGTCGCTTGGCTGGCATTTTTGCCTTTATCAAAGAAAAACTGTAAAATGTACCGAATTTTCTCTTTGTTGAAGTAAAAGAATTTTTTTTAGTGCGAAATGTCACCATTCCGACGAACATAAATCTGAAATTGTTTGATTGATACTTTACGAGATATTTAGGTAAGAATAGGTAAATTAGTAATAAATCTTTTTTGTCAAATACGATACAGAATTCTGTTTATTATAAAAAATATCAGGTACGGATTATTTTTCAATACCATTTTGCGAGTCTCTTCAGAGCTCGTCTCCATTGAGCAATTATCGGTTCGTACATTTCTCTATTCTCTTCATTCGGCTTAAACGTCTTCTCTACTTTACGGTATTTAAAGATATCTTCTCTGTTCTTCCATACGCCTGTGAAATAGAAACAATTTTTCCTTTATTATATTTTATCCTTCGTAATTACTTTATATTGTAAACTTATAGATAGATAAACGTAATTAAGTAGTAATGGTATCTTATAATACCGCATTGTAAGCCAGCGAAAAGCGCTACGCCCAGAATAGACATTTCCGAATTTGTTGTTCGTTCCACCTCGAGATTTGTCAGGTCGGCAAGTAATTGCAATATGAAGTCATTTCGAGAGACTCCGCCGTCGACCCTACGACCAGGTGTATCGATAAGTATTATTGACTTCTAAATTGTTTTCGTGAAAAGTTTATTTACTAACCGTATTTTACGATAAGTAAAAGAAGTTTCTGCGCGCAGTGATTGGTAAATCAAGAATATTCTATAAACAATACTTTCTAGTAACGAGCGAACAATATGATTCTTCCTTGTACTAGGTTTTATGCCTATGAACCCAGTGGCTGCAGCAGAATCGTTTATGGGAGCCTGGTAATAAATCGAGAAAGAAATTTTACAAATTGGCTGTGTCAGAAAATATAAATAACGTTAAGAATATAAGCGTACTTGTAATCCACTGAACGCAGGAACAAAATACACTCCGTCGCTGTCTTTTACCGAATATGATACATTTGCTGTTTCGTCAGCTTGATTAATTATACCTAAAACAAGCTGAATCTTTAAAATTCTGACGAATCGTCGATCAGCTTTCCTCAAGCTGTGCTACAAATACGTAATCTCCATTGAATATTAATTGAAACAAAGTTTCGTTGTTAGAAATGATAAATTAATAATTTCTTACCTATATCTTTTGCCCATTCGATGAGCGTACCGGTGTCGTTGGACGCACCTTCTACCATGTATACTAATTCGTCTTTTATACGCCAAGCGACTTGAGGATACAACCCTATCGAAAAACAATATTATTTTATTATTTTTTGTATAAACATTTTTTTTTTTAAAGATAATTGCACTATACCTGTTATGGAACCATGTGGCTTGGCGTTGGTATTCACGTTCACGAATGTTCCAGTTCCCATCGTGATCTTTAAATCTCCTGGTTTTATGCAGCCTTGACCAAAAAGCGAAGCTGCTTGATCCGCCATCTACTTTAAATGACAATTTTACTTTTAAGACTACTTAAAAAATAGGTAATACCTATTCATTTATTTATTGGCGAGAATGCATTTTTGCATTTTCCATTTAAGATTATAGAACTCACTGAGCAAAGTATTGGAATTTCAACGCCGAATATTTCTTTTGGTGTGACACCGAAATGTCCGCTTGTATCCACTACTTTCGGGAATATGCTGTACGGGAGATCGAATATATTTATCAATATTCCTGACCAGGCCATAATAAATGGATCATAAAGTCCGGTCGCTGATGCATTCGATGCATCTGTAATGTGTCTCCCTATAAAAAAAAAGCAAAGTTCAAAGTTTAATTTAAACAGAACTCTCTCTTAGAAGTTTCTCTATAATTTAAAAGTATAAAGCTTCATGGATAAACGATATGAAAAAAATTAAAGATTCAAGAAACTGATAATAAAATCGTGTTAAATGAAATTCTCGTTATATAATGATATTTTTAAAATGTAATAATGAAATGAATACCAGTGAGTTTATATAAAAGCCAGCAATCAACACCGCCAAAGACGGCATCCCCATTCTTGACCGCTTCTTGCAAACCTGGCACGTTTTGTAGAGCCCACACTAAGCGCAGAGTGATCTAAATTCCATTATAACATGAGTGATAACTCAAATAAACCATAATTACGTCAAAGCTACGACCAAATTAAAGACAAAATTAATGACTGAATGAATACTATATAGTTAATAAAAGTTTTGTGATTTACTAAAGAATTTCCAAAAATATAGTATTCAGTTCAACGGTATAACTGCATATTCTGTTTAAAAAATGAGATTTCGATGATTAACCAAGACCGTTTCAAATTTCATTTTACAAGAACCACAATATAAAAAATGCACACGTTGAGGATCGCTGAGTTCATTGACATATTTTTATTTTCGGACTCTGGTCCTGTGAAAACCGGTAGATCGGGAACTGAAAAAGGGAAGAGAAAGTGAAAGGCTCATGCAGCTTTAATCAGCAGATATTATCGCGTGGTACTACATACACCGATCTCATGGTAGAACAATTCGTAGATAATATTCGCGATCAATTTGTTCTATTAGTTCGTTAGAATTCATTTTCCTATTTTTGTCTTGTATGCTTTTGATGTAACTATTTATCATTCTGGTTGTTCTCTCTTTGCAAGTGTATTTCCTGTTTTCGAAGTATAAACGCCTTCCTAGAAATGTGATCAATGATCGTTGCCGGCAGACTAAGTTATGCATGTTTTTTATTGTCATTTGCATTAATAAACAAAAAATTTTGCACCCATTCTTTTAACGTTAATGACGTCCATGTTTATGACGTAATGTTCAGGCACATTATCATGAATTATTGATTATTTATTAATTATTGAAAAAAATTAGTTTATGTTTAGCATATTAAATAATTTATACAGAAAATATATAATTTACGGATTATCATCTGTAACTAAAATGTGATTATTCTATATTGTATCTATAATTTTAGGTACAAGCTCAAGTAAATCGGTGATTTCTTCTACCGTGAACAATAAAAAGAGCATTCTTATCTGTAATAAAAAGTCTGCTCTTCACCCTACTCACACAAGTAAATTAGTGCCACAAAACAAAATAAACATCGTTATAAGATCTGTTTATCATGACAGCCTACGGACATGTATATTTCCATCATAAATCTGCACGATCTTCTTCAACTAGTTAGAGTTAATCTTCAACTTCGGTTATGTAACCGAAAACTGTATTACTGTGTAGTATTATTAATACGGTGTAGTATAAGTATTACTGAATAAATAAATGATTTTTGTCCTGAAACTTCTTTGAATAGAGTAGCAGTGATACCGTTTACGCGATGTATCTTAAACGGAGTTATACAAGTGTAGGATAATGATTAATCGACATGGAAAAACGAGTTAAGAATAAAATTAAAACGTTCTTCTTTATAGCTTTTGGCAAAAAATGTTTCGTTAATCGCTCGACCTTATTAAATTCCTGTTTTATCGAAAATTTTTTTCTACAACCTTGATCTTCTATATAATTGCATTATACGATTTGCAATATCACTCGTGCTTCAATTATCGTGTCATGAAAGAATCACCTGTTGGTTCATGAATTTGAAAACGCTGCTAGCTACGTATCTCTTCTTCCTCGTGAATGCGTACAGAATCTGTGACCCCAGTCGTAGTAATTTCATAGTTAACGACCTGTTCCACTCTTTTACCATGCTGTCAGCTCGCAGATCTTTCCACGTGATGAAGCTGAAACTCGAGATTCTTAAATAATTCTACGCCTCTTACAAATTGTACAAGCAAAATTAATAATTCAACAGCTTTGTTTACTTGTGATAATGTTGCCCATCGTTCAAATCCCACGTCGTAAAACTGCTCCGTTGAGTGGAAATACCGAGACAAACTATCGACTTTACATCTATCTTGCTTTCTATTATAATGGAAATTAATGTTTACATCCTTGAGGTTCATACTTTGCTTTATAATTACGATAGTCAGCTTGTTTTACCTCGCAAAGTATTTTTTATTATGTTCACTATAGTGTCCCATAGCTCGTCCGGATCTATTTCCACGAAGCCAGGCTCTGGATGCAATAGTTGGATCTGACGTTAAAAGCGTTACTTATTAATTTATTTATTAATCGAAAAAAGAAATTTTGATAATTCTAAAGGCAGTAAACAGATAGCATTGTTTTGCTGGCGGTTCAAATTCGAAGTAACTGCAGAACGATACAGGGCGTATGTAAGTGGGTTAATAAGCACTCCGGCGAATGTGTCATTAACCGCACGTTGATATATGCACTATTTCGGTTGGATTCGCATGCACATCGAATGGATATGGTCATCGTATGTATATACATATAATGCATTCGAATTCATTTCGTACGAACAGCGTGGAGATAACGGAAAACAAATGAATTCTTTAAGCAATGGAATTTATTCGATAATAATTGTCGTGTTTATGGAAAACCGGTTATTCGCGTCATTGCAATTTTATTAATGATGTTTACATAAAACAGATTCATATTACTCGCATATGAAAGTTTTATTCATTTTCTAAGAATATTACATTTCATTAGTTTATCAACAGTTAACTAGAATTATCGTTCTTTTTTATAGATACGATAACCGTAAAAGTTTAATAAATTAGATTTCCTTTAGTTTTAGTGACTAGAATATACATGTAACAGAGTATATTTTTTCATAATCATTTATCAATAGAGTATTTTTTTCTTTTTAGAGAATTATATACTTTCATAATCACTTATCAACAGTTAACTAGAATTATGATTCCTTTTTATAGATACGATAATCGTGAAAGATAATTTAATGAATCAGATTTCCTTTAGTTTTAATGATTATTATATGTAACAGAGTATATACTTTCATAATTATAATAATAGTACCCCATTGTAATAAAGATATAAATACATATTAGTAGTATAATGAAGGTGTGCTGGTGAAGCGATTTTCTATATTCTGCGATCAATAGAATGCATGCCTTCCAGGGGCTAATGGATTGAAAGCTTATTTATTCAAAGTCTGCGTTTCAATAAGTAGATAATGTTATTTGCAGAAGAATCTTAGTCATCGCATGAATATCTCTACATATTCAGAACTGATTTTAATGTAACATTTCTTATTGACGTGCACACGTGTTCTGAACATGTGTATGCCCACGGCTCAGAATCGTGAATGTGTATGGGTCTACATCCGACGCGACTTCGCAACGTTCTTCAAGGATCTAGTGAAATATTAAACTTTACCGCTTGCACAAATACTTATTCCGACAATGAATAGATACGACCGTAAAACTAACATCATCGATTTGTCCGCAGTTACGTGCACGAAATCTCGAGGTCGGAAGCAGTGAAGTTTGAAAATTGGATACTCCATGTTCGGAGAATGTAAAACCCCGGCAAAATTGATCATCCTGTTTTAAAAATTTATAATAAACGAGTTCGTCAAACCTTTTCAACGGATGAGGCAACGACGTTCGTTTCTTCGTCGAGTATATGAAAACGCACGTTTGTGGTTCCCACATCGAGGGCCCCCACGTATTTCATTATTTTCTTCTGATCCTAGCTGTCCAGCATTCGAATCTACCTTCCCTTCTAATTATATCTGTACTACATCCCACGAGTAAAGAGAGAGAAATACACTACGTCACGGTATCTTACACGATCGCACGAAATCGCGCGGCGGACTGGTGCTTATCGCGTGTGCTGTCGTATATGTACATATAAGCACTATAAGCAGCACAGAGTATTACGCATGCTCTGCGACTACGAGTTTATCGGGATTGCGCCCACGTAGCTACGTAGCGATGGATTTGTCAGTCGAGAGAATGGGCATCATTGCAATTATACCGATGTTGTACCAATGATTATTATAGGAATTCAACAATGTAATCGGTATAACATTTAATGTCATTTTCACCTAACAACGAAAAAATTAGTAGAACGGTCTTATGAATCGGTGCTGATCGTTTTGTACTAGTAATTTAAAATTAAAAATTTATTTTTTAATGTTCAGGACTTTAGACTTCTTAATCTCTTGCCGTACTTTGACGAGTCTGACTCTTGATAACAATTTTAAACTAAACACGGATATCACGAGTCAGACTCGTGGAAACAAATGCGTCTTGGGCACGGATTTCGTCGAGCTAAATGTACGACAAGGGGTTAACAAACTTCGTGTTGGTTTCTTCAGATTTGTTCTTCTTGTTAGCATTCTTCATATTTGTTTCTTCAGATCGAAGTTTAGAGTACAATATGAATTCTTTTTATGAGACTTGCATTATGTTAGATAGTGGCAACGAATGTATGAATATAAATAGTGTATACGCTTCTTAGGAAAATGCTTATCTTGAAATTTCTTCTAAGAAACGTTTTGTTTAATTTTTGAGAAGATGTAAATGAGTTATTGTTTAGAGACTTCATTCTTATTAGATACGTGTCAGAGTTGGCAGGGTAGTCGCAAGAGAATTGACGTGACATAAGTTGTTAAATGATGTCTTCTTGCACCTCAGAATAAAATGGAAAACAACTTATCAAATCAATGATTCTACCATGAAGAGCTATGTACAGGGTGCCCCAGACCACCCGTACTTATAAAATCTGAAAAATTGAGTCTTTTGAAAATTTGACAATCTATTCTCTACTAAATCGGGCATGCCCTATCCAATGACGACATTGCCCACTTCCGGTGCAGACGGAAGTCGGCTTTTTAAACTGAAAGTCCATTTTTTAAACTGAACTTACATGTTTGTATGACGGATTCGGATTCTACACCAAAAATAAGCATCTTTTGTTGGAAACATTGTTTTTTAAAACGTCATTTTTCACCTCTAAATGACCTTTACATTTTGACTCGTGTTAAGATGCATATTTTTCACAACGCAGAATCGGTATATCCGTCATGAAAATATGCACGTTTTGTTTGAAGAAATAGATTTAAGGTGTAAAAAATTCACTTCTAGCTCACACCGGAAGTCGGAAATATCACCATTCGATAGGACACATCCGAATTAGTAGAGAATAGCTTTTCAAATTTTCAAAAAACTCAATTTTCCAGATTTTATAAGAGATGTACGGTTGGTTTGGGATACCCTGTACATATCTACGTAATCGTTTAATTATTTGTACTGTATCTGAAAGTATTTGAAAAAGTATTGAACCACCCTGGGGGCGTCTCGTCTCGAGTTTCACTGGGCGTCTGATAACCATTTGGTCCCGGAACGAAAATCGTTCAGTCAACTGGTGGCTCTCGTTCGATTTTCATCAAAATGAGAATAATAACAGTGTTCGGTTTTCTCTCCCTTGTTTGCCAGAGTCGTTCGGGTAAAGTGTAATATATCTTTTTCGCGTTAAGAATTTCACTTTATCTTCGCATACTTCTTTGGCAGAATCTATACAGTTCCTTACCGAGTTTGCAATGGAGTGCAAAGACATTGACCGTCCGTCGCCAATGTTGAGGCTGAAAAGACATCTCTTCTGCGAATACGACAATACCGTTCGACCAACTTCTTCTCATCAGATCGCCAACAACGTGACGATGAAACTTCTGCCCAAAATATTGGAGTTTGTAAGGATTGACCAGAGACTGTTTAAGACTACTTTAATACGATTTTAAAATCGGAATTTCTCGATCTCTTTAGGAGGAGTGGAACGGCAAGATGACGTTACATAGTTGGATGACGCTCGTAAGCGACGTTTACTAGCAGTTTAATTTAGACGTTTCTTCCTCTGGGCAAAAATTCGAGTATATCTTTTTGTAGATCTGGAACGATGCTCATTTAACTTGGAACCCCAGTGATTTTGACGGACTCACTTATCTTCACGTGAAAAGCGAGGATATTTGGGTACCCGATCTTGCTGTTTATAATTCGTAAGGACGACTGGTTATTACTTCGTACTGGCAACAAATTAGTTCCTTTCTCCAATAAGGATTTTTTGTCGTATTCCCTAGACGTATAAATTAACTCGGTGTAGTCCGTAGACTTTTTTCAGAGTGTATTCGATACGAAATTGCAATTGATATCATTTTATAAACAGTGGCGATATGACATTAGATCAAACTGGTATACCACGGACGACGTGCTTAGTCTTCAGTTCAGGATCTGTCAGTTGCGTGCCATCGTTAAGGCACACTGCAAAATGTGTGACGGATTTCTCTTCGTGGCCTTATGACGAACACAATTGTCGAATTAATTTCGGTTCGTGGTCCCATTCAGGGGAGGAAGTGAACATTCTCATGGACAAGAAAGGGGTAATTGCGTGCGAGTCGAATAAATCGAATTGCCGATATTATCTTTCACGTTTTCGATTTCCTTTTTCAATTAGTATCAAATGGAGGGATATACGAATAATACTCAATGGGAATTCAAAGTGAAAAACGCGTACAGAGTATCGAAAAAATATAAATGCTGCCCGAACGATACTTATCCGATGGTCGTTTATGAGTTCGTAATAACTCGACATTATGGTATGATGCACACCACGTACGTTACGCCTGCCATAGCGATGATGTTGCTCACGTTAACAGTATTTTGGTTGGACTCACGGTCCACGGAGAGATTGGCTGTTAGCAGTATGTCTTTGATCTGTCATATGCTTTGCATTTTCGATTTACATTGGCAATTGCCTCATAATGGTACTCATCCACCTAATATATGTAAGTTTTTAACATTATACACAAGTATAACAATTTTACATAGTTTTTTGTATAAATGCAGTACTCTCTATTATATTCTGGTTGATTGCCAAGTTGTATGCAATCAATATAATAGATAACTATGAAATCTTTTCAGTACTTTTCTACAGAGATTCGTTAGCTTTAGCTGTGTTCGCTTTGATATCAACCGCTCTACTTCGCAAATTACATGAGATGAGCGTTGATGTGCCATATTGGATATCAACGACCACGTCGTTCGTATTGAGCAACAAGGCTGGTCGTTTCCTCGTTCTCACCGACCACGAAAGATTATCGTCGGACGGGATACTAGCTGGGGAGAATGAGGATAACAATGATTTACCGAAATCTGAGATTAGATCTAAGGATTCGTCCTGGAGACATTTCGCTGTTATAATCGAATGGCTCTCGCTTTTCGCCGTGATCTTCACTTACGTTATCATACTAGCCACTCTTGTGCTAGCTTGAAAATCAATCTTTTTTAACATTAAACATTATAATTAAACATTTTTAATAAACAATCATTTCCAGTGATCCCTTTTTGATTTGTCATCGTCTTACTATACTAATAATTATTTTCTTAAATGTTTTTGGAATACGGCAGTATGTCAATATTTCAACAAATTTTTAATAAAGTAATTGTGTTACATTCCTTTTTAATTTTCGTTTCGTTTATTTGACGTCTGATAATTTAGTTTCATTGATAAATGTGCGTTATTATATTTTAATATATGTAAACTAAATCGGAACATAAAAATAAAAAGTTTTGTTAATTATATACTTCACTTAATTTGTTACTACAATGATACTAATAATTTATATATCTCAACTGATAAAAAATTAGTTCCTTAACTTTATATTTCACAATCTGTAAAACTTCTTCTTAAGATAATTATGCCTTTATTATTGTCAAGGTGATTTAAAGCAATCATAATTAATTTTTCAAAAGTAGTTTTTCGGAAATCATTTTTTTTTAATCTCTCAACTATAAACATCGCAATACATATTATAGTGTATGTTGTAAAATACTTTTCTAAATAATTAATGATGGCTACTACGATCGTAAGAAGGTGAATAAGAATCAAGATTAAAAGGTAAAAAAATTGAAAGACATGTTGAAGACAATTGATCTAAAGAGTGAATTCAAATTGAGAAGAGATTTATTCTTTTTTATCTAATAATATTGAAAATTTTAACTGATAAGTGGGTAAACGATGATAATAGAAGGGGGCGGTTTTCGAAGATCTCGGTTTAATATTTCATTGGGCGTACGATTAGACTCTCCTGGACCTGTCGATCTGCAGTCGTTGTAGATCTGTCGGTTGGTCCGTTGCTATTTCGTAGTTAAATATGAAGATTTTCTTTTGCATCTTATATATGATCTTCTTGTTAAGTGAAGAAGGATTTTGCTACTTCTACACGTGTAAAAATATCGCAAACAATGCTCCGATTCAAGTGTTAAAAGAATATCTATTCTGTAATTACGATACGCAAGTTAGGCCTATTCAAAATCACAGAAACGCCACTGCAGTTGATGTGACAATGGAAATACAGCATTTCCAAGTCGTGAGTAATCTCGATTAATAATGTGATAAATATTGAGTTTCAATTTATTAATCAATTGTTCTACGTTAGGATGAATACTCAAGTACCGTTGATTTCGAAGTGTGGCTAAAACTGGTGAGTGTAGTCATTTAAGACGTTTAACAGGGAAATATACATTTGTTTAATTGATGAGTTATAGACGTGGACAGATAGTCACCTTACGTGGAATGCGTCGAAATATGACAATATCCGTAATCTTCACGTAATGAGTTATGAACTCTGGGTACCTGACATTGTGTTGCACAGCGAGTGAGTTAATTTATATGAGCCAGATTTTCTTCGAAAGCGAGTACTTAATTCTGAGCTATTTTTGTGTGTTCAGTTCTCCGGTTCGCATGATAAATATCTCGAAGCATCGTACATAATATATTAGCTTCAATATTTATTAGATCACTCGCGGACGGTGATACGGAAATGCCAGTCAGCCCTTGCTTGTTAGGAAATGACGGTCTGGTACTCTACGTACCATCGGTAAGGTACACAACGCTTTGCGATTCTGATCATACCTGGTGGCCTTACGATGTAATGGATTGCTATATACGCTTAGCTTCTTGGTCTCATAACACCAGTGAGATCGATATTAAACCAGATCCGCATCCGTATTTATCATTCAAATCAGTGTGTATATTTTGTTGGATTGCATATTAAATTTCAATGATACATTTTCAATAAATTAATTTTATTATTAATAATTATTAGATCACAGGGACACAAGATGCAGAGTGGGAAGCATTAGGATTGTCGTTGAATACTAATGTAATAGATTCTAAATTTGGTATAGATTTTGCTAGTGAATTAATGTCCTACCGCATTGTTTTAAAAAGATCTTCTACCATGTACAGCGTATCGTATGTGACTACCGCCATAGGTTCGTAAACATTATCAAAAGCGTCTGTAATAAATTAACACGTCCCGATAAAAATTATTTCTTTTGTATATATAGTGCTAATGTCAGTGACGCTGATCGTACTGTGGCTAGAGCCAATGACCAAGGAACGTATGATAATAGCAAACGTTAATTTTGTTCTACATCTGCTTTGTATATTGGACTTGCACTGGAAGCTTCCTTTTAATGGGTCTCAGACACCAAAGTTAAGTAAGTTTTCTTTTATCTTTTACGACGTAAAGTGAAAGTCTGGAAAAAAAGAGTCTTATAAAGCTAAGACATTATTTCACTTTTTAGTTCTGTTTTATGAGAAGTCTCTTGTCATAACTACTTTCTCTCTTATATTGACTGTCGTTCAACGACATTTGCAACGATTGACCACCGACGCACCTAAGTGGATATCTTCGGCGACGATTACGATTTTTAGTAGCAGAGTAGGTCAAGTATTTTTAGTGAGTATTTTAGATCCGAAAGTATCGGCCAGAATCGAATTAAACGCGGACGACAATACAAATCTGGTATCCCTCGAGAAAAGGGAATCTACTTGGCAGTACACCTCTATCTTGATCGGATGGTTTGCCTTCTTAAGCGTCTTCTTCACTTACATTATTATGCTGATTCTTTATTTACCGACGAGCACGTCTGGGAATCCTCTTACATTAAATGTCTGATTTCTGGACGTTTTCTTTTTTAAAATTGTAATACAAATTATACGTGTAAGAAAATGTAAAATATCAATGTACAAATGCAATGTTTGTAGTTCATTGACGAGCCTATTGTATTTCTAAGATTTAAAGGACGTAAAGGTCTCAACAAAACGTGTTGTTTTTCTTATAAATACATTTATTCGAGTCCATTTTCATCAGTGTTAACATTAGTCTCAATTGGTCATGTTGAATTAAAAATCTTCCTTATACACATAAGTTGTACCAATAAAAAAAGAATGTTATACATTGAAAGTACTCCGTGAAAATTATTTTAAATAAGATTTTACATACACCTATTTATATACGGCGTAATGACATGTAGATATAATTGTAGCGAATGATAAAATTGTAAATTTCTAAAAGTGCAGTTGCTAATAAGTGCTAAACGTAAAGATAAAAAAATGTGTTTAGTAATCTATTGAACTTCTTATATTATATACACGTCTCAGTTTAACATTCATGCAAATTACATTTACTGCACATAAAAAAGAAATAAGAGAGCTGCCTGGCTTGTCTATTCTTATTTTTAGAGAACAATTCGATGCAATGATGCACGTTGTAAATCTATTGAGAGTCACAGAAAATATCCGATATGCAGAGATTACGTGATTATTGAAATGCCTGTTGCTAAAGTAGATGAAGGAGATACAGTAGGGCAATATGAAGTGGCAAAATTTCACTGTGATTGATAGAGCAGATAATTTTTTAGAAGCCGTGGAAGTGGAAGCGAGTCGACTGCATTCTTTTTAGTATATTGCAATATGGCGTCACGGCAGGCACTTTGTAGCGTGGATACTGTTAAATCATATAATATTTAGACAAATAAGAAATATCGTCACATAGATATATTTATATCTATGAGGCAAAAGAAACATACCTCCATATAATTGAACTATTCTGACTTGTTTTGTAGTACCATATACATCTACCACAACACGTAAAGGCCCTGCCTTATAAGGTATGTCTTTTCCACATACACCCTGATCTTCACCATTAATTATGAAGTGCATTTCTGCCTTATCAGAACCCGCCTGTGGCACATACATAATTCCAATGCGACTACCTGCATCTGTAGGTAGAATGCTTGGGGAAGTGTGTATCGTATTTGCTCGGAGAGCATTAAAAGGAATAATTCCACGAGAAGTTTGCACATGTACACCATCAGTGATTAACTTCTTTTCTTTTGATAGTATTCCTTCACCTGAAAATATATAAAATATAAAGTATAGTTTTCAAGGCTTGAAATTAAATTAAAAAAATTTCTGAGGTCTCACCATAAGTTAGCCCAAAACTATCCCATATAGTATGAGTCTTAGTAATAGCAAATATCCATGTATTGCCCAATTCTGAGAGATTAGGCATAGCAAACTGTGGCAGACTACTGTTTATACAAGCTGGATCTATGAGAGTGAGACCTAATCTCATGTCTCCGCTCCATCCTCTTTCAGTCTTCTCAATTTCCACCAAGAATATTTCACCTGGCTGCAGTGGTTTTTCACTAAATGCTAAGGAGTCTGCGAAACTGGCTGTACGATAGGCCACAGTATTATCTTCGAGGAGCATAATATTTTCCCCGTGAATGGGGTGAAACCTGGTAGCTATATTTCTTGATCTCGTAGACATCATACTGTATTATAGTTAGTAGTAAAATTGACACTGAGAACTGGTACTATCACTTTTTGATTATTATGTGTCAAGTGGAGTCTGTAGAAATCCGTATCGGCAGACGTACGAGAGGAATAAATGAAAGTGCTCCGATATTTCACAGAAAATAACGTGAGTGCACTTTCGTTCGATCGGTTTGAATTATACATTTGTGTGTTTTCGATACAGGGTTACTTGAGCAGCCTAGCGGCTGCGAAAGGTTAGGCGCATACCTGAACCACTGTTTCATTAAAACTACAGTTTAAAATTTATATTTTTACACCGATTTTATGCATACGCGCAATCACTTCAGCAGTCTTATTACGATAAAAGCATCGAATTCGATTCTCCTACTTATTCGAGTTAAAGATTTCAGATCCTGATCTGACGGACAATAAACGGGACAAACGAAACAGAAACAGCTGATTCGATATGTGTTGATATACATAAATGTGCGTGTATGTGTACGTATATATACCATATGCAAATTACTGGTCGGATTGGTCGGAACTGCAAAGGAAAAGTGAGCATTGCCTTTTGATATCCTACAAAAAAGAATGGAACTCATTTAATGATAAGTTTAAGGAGAAAGAAATCGCGATATTAATATAATACACAAAATTTAAGGAACTTACAAAAAAGAAGACAAAATCAATTAAGTGTTAATAAATAGAACATGATTTTATCGATGAAAGTAATTTTTATTGTCCATTTGTGTTTAAACTTAAAATTAGTTGAAATATCGGCAAATATATATAAAAAAGGAGAAAAGTGTGTTAATTTTGCTGATTTTTTAAATTCAGGAAACGCTATGATTATTTCTATTGAATCGAAGATATTTTAATTCCAATATGAGTAATCTCAGTCTAAAGGGATGAAGTAAAATAATTATGTGGATCATTTTTCACTGATGCTGTTATATATATTAAAAACAATACTGTTTATTGAAAGCAACAGTCAACTTCGATAAAATATTTTTCTCCCATATTACACGTCATTATTATTGTCTTTCGTTTATACGTGAACAAATAGCATTTGGAACGGACCCCAATATTGACTTATCTGGAATCGTGGATTGTTTTTTATTCGATATGACATTTCTAGATATTAACTATCTTCGTCTAATTATATACGTATATATTTTATTTGGCTACCCTTTTCTCATTTAAGGCAGATTCCGAAGTAATTGACAAAACGGTAATCGGTAATGCTAACACGAACCCTTTACTCGGCAATTTAAAAGCTTAACACATCTTTTTAAGCAGACTATTTGTAAAAAAAGTAACTTCTTTAAAAATAGTGTAATCATTGGATTTTTTGTTTGCCAAATAAAGGGATCAAACATTTGCTTTAACAGATACGTAGTGGAAAAATATTGCTCGTCTAGGAGATGGAAAACACTTCTGGTAGCTCGGTTTTCTCCTTCTTTGCTAATCTCTCTTCGATACCAAAAATGTATCCCTGCATTTATAGTTAAATAGATACGATTATCACATAAATGAACGAAATATTACAACATTTGTACCACAAATAATCTTTTTTAGTATGTTCGTCTTTCCTGCACAGAGTGTAAAGAAACGTTTGGTTTGGGTAATCATAAGCGTATTCTATGTCTTCGGATCGGTGAAGAATTGTAAAAACAGTTACTTGAAAATTGTCTTTGACCTGAAGTTTCAAGATCAAAAATGTTTTTAAAGAAATATTAATCAGAGTGGATCGGTTCTTTAACTTAGAAGAAGAAATACAAGACGAATATCTTTGAGGATACGACTAAGAAGGAAATATTCCATGATTTACATGGTTCCTTTGACACTTCTTATTTCCAAGACGCGTANCTTTTTAAGCAGACTATTTGTAAAAAAAGTAACTTCTTTAAAAATAGTGTAATCATTGGATTTTTTGTTTGCCAAATAAAGGGATCAAACATTTGCTTTAACAGATACGTAGTGGAAAAATATTGCTCGTCTAGGAGATGGAAAACACTTCTGGTAGCTCGGTTTTCTCCTTCTTTGCTAATCTCTCTTCGATACCAAAAATGTATCCCTGCATTTATAGTTAAATAGATACGATTATCACATAAATGAACGAAATATTACAACATTTGTACCACAAATAATCTTTTTTAGTATGTTCGTCTTTCCTGCACAGAGTGTAAAGAAACGTTTGGTTTGGGTAATCATAAGCGTATTCTATGTCTTCGGATCGGTGAAGAATTGTAAAAACAGTTACTTGAAAATTGTCTTTGACCTGAAGTTTCAAGATCAAAAATGTTTTTAAAGAAATATTAATCAGAGTGGATCGGTTCTTTAACTTAGAAGAAGAAATACAAGACGAATATCTTTGAGGATACGACTAAGAAGGAAATATTCCATGATTTACATGGTTCCTTTGACACTTCTTATTTCCAAGACGCGTAGAATTCAATGTAATAAAAGAATATTTGACCTTGAAATATAACATCAAGCACAATTTTGCGAAACTTTTTTGTACCTTCAGCAATCCGAAGACGTAGGACACACCTATGATTCCCAGGTCCCAACATTTCTTTACAGCCACTTACAAACACTCAGATCGTAAGCTTTACGTTAAGTACCTACATTACAAATAATATCAACGTTCACTATTACTTAATGTAAGTACGAACTGGATCACGTAAATAATACTGTAAAATTATCCTTAATTTTAACTTCCTGCTTAGCTTCTTATAACTTATGCTCCTCCTTCACTATTTCATTTCATTCATAAAAAATAAACATTTACTGTTAGAAATGCTAGATTTGATTTATCGCTTGCTAAATATCTTACAACTGCAATACAGTCATAAAATGACGATTCAATGTGAAGAAAGAATAAACTGAAATCGAATAAGGTTTCTAAACTCTCCTTTTTCCATCTGCTTGCCATTTGTATCATCAGTTGCACCCTGTACATATATTTTCCATCGAACGATCGAACATTCATACATCCTCGATAATTCACACACAATCGCGTACGAAAAATCAATGAATAAAATTTTGAAATATACTTGTATGTATATGTAGAAGCCTAGTAGTATGTACTGTGTACACTTACAGTACTTACAAGTGTGCCCATAATTATGAAAGTGTTCTAGCAATAAGTCATATATTTCTTGTTTCGAGATATTTAATAGATTACATGAATTCCATATAATGTTGAAATAACAACCGCTCAATCTCTAATGGTTCATTTTTGACACTATCGTGAAAATGATATTGAATTAATTTATTTAAAATAGTGTGGTGCTGATAAACTATTTTTTTTTTTTAATTTTGACTTACAATCACTTTCATAATTATGGGCACAATTAGACGTAACTGTAGATTGAATTTAGGCGGTTACTGTTAAGTATTTGGCTATCGCGAATTGGATATATGAATATAAAATTAACTAAATCGGTCGTAGAGTATGATCTTGTACGAAAAGTAATACACCAATGAACTCATCTTTTTGTAATATTAAGCCACGTTCTTTTTTTGTCAATCTTAACATCCTATCTAAACCCGTCTACGAGTTTAGGGTAAAGGTGTTTTACCCGCGGCGGATTCCACGACGTCCCGGGAGTTCGCGTTCTCGCCATTGTTATTCTCTTTCTCTTCATTCTCTGTTTCCGTTTTTTGAACTACCGCATAATTGTTTAAATATTCAACCACTTGCATGTGCCCGAACGTTTCTGCCTCGTCGATCGGCCTCTTTCCCCACCTGGCAACATAATTTTTTCTTTAGAAATTTCATATTGCATTTTTCATTGTCTAATCAATTAATAGAGAGGGTATTTGCATCATTTATTTGTTATCGGATCTTCAAAATTTGTATTTAAAGAGAAACAAAGTACAATAGAATTTTTACCTATCTTTGGGATCGTGTGGGACCGCGCATTGCTCGATCAGGAACTCCACGCAATCTAAGTGTCCCTCGCTAGCAGCCAAATGCAGAGCCGTCCTACCATCATAATCTGATAGTGTCATGTCCATTCCGCTCAATCGATGCCTATAATTAAGATAAAAACCTCAATCTTTTAATTTATTCTCAGAAAATCAGAATTGATGCAGGCTTATCTTCTATCTGATCGGAAGTATGCGTTTTTAGACAAATACAATAATTTTGAGAAAAAGCAATACTCAGTTCTTAAAAAAAACGGTATTTGACCTTCTCATCGCAGTTACGTCCCCGTTAGCAGCGCTGAACAGGAGATTGACGATCGACAGCCCTTTAGTCTCGTACTTGTGCCTCCTCGGATCCTTTTTATTAGTCGCGTGCTTCAGGTTGTCGTACCTGTGATCATAGTAGGTGCTACACTAATTGGGACGGGATGGAAAACGACGGGATATCAATGAATACACGTAGAGAGAACCGTGTGTGAGTAGGCAGTGCGCGTTTTTTTTTTTTATGGAGTCGTGCAGGGTTTTCCGTGTAGCCGAGGGTTGTGAGAAAAGCAAAGGAAAGAAAACAAACAGTTTGATTAATGCGTGGTATAACTAATTCCGTGTTCGAATATTTCTAAATTTCTCAAGTGTGTTTTGCAACTATTATCGCTAATGCAGAACCTACGCATTCTTTTTTTTGTAATCATTAATTTAGTGTGCAAGAAGTAGGTCAGTGTCAGTCGCTTCTACGTAAGCACGTTAAACGAGCGAATGTGGTGTTCGTACCTGTGAAAATTGAATTCGCTGACGAGTTCTTCGCAGAATTGCACACCCCTGCAAGAATTCCCAAGTGGGTCCAACGGCGGGGACCACGTACAAATGCCCATCACGTTTGGTATCACCACCAGCAGACTTCCCGATACGCCAGATTTTGCTGGAATGCCGACCTGTTTCCAATTTATCTTCCATGTTAATCATTACATTAATTCATGTACAGATACCTCAAACGATTTTAAGCCATTTTCAATTGCACATGGCTCCACGACTGGTCCAAAATCGTTTGACGTACCTGTACATGCAATATGATACAGAAGAACTGATATAATCAAGGTACTTAATCTTTAAGATACTACAAAATTTAATGGTCTTTAATTCATAATGTACCTTGAATGCAAATTGACCGCTGTAATCGTACATTCCGCAACTGTGCATTAAACTTAGAACGTCCCGAACGCTGTCAGGTTTCAAGACCTTCTCCTCAGTAATAGGGCATATGCCACCGTTGGCCAGGGTGGCAGCCATCACTGCCATCGTGTCGCAATTAGCCTCCATGGAGCAACACTTTAAAAAAGTAATTTATTTGACGTCATGAATCACTTTCAATTTTCTAAATAACTTAATAATCTCCTTTGCANTGCAATATGATACAGAAGAACTGATATAATCAAGGTACTTAATCTTTAATATACTTGAGTAATCTTTAAGATACTACAAACTTTAATAGTCTTTAATTCATAATGTACCTTGAATGCAAATTGACCGCTGTAATCGTACATTCCGCAACTGTGCATTAAACT
This sequence comes from Ceratina japonica, assembly GCA_019453355.1. NCBI lineage: Eukaryota > Metazoa > Arthropoda > Insecta > Hymenoptera > Apidae > Ceratina > Ceratina japonica. The sequence continues at coordinate 19,150 of SMSR01012453.1, forward strand.
TAGAACGTCCCGAACGCTGTCAGGTTTCAAGACCTTCTCCTCAGTAATAGGGCATATGCCACCGTTGGCCAGGGTGGCAGCCATCACTGCCATCGTGTCGCAATTAGCCTCCATGGAGCAACACTTTAAAAAAGTAATTTATTTGACGTCATGAATCACTTTCAATTTTCTAAATAACTTAATAATCTCCTTTGCAACAAGAAAATTTACCTGGAAATAAAAATCCATGATATCCCTCAAATTCGATTTATCCGGATAGCAATTGTATTCTCTCATGTAGAAGCCGAGAGCGTAATTTCTATCAGCAGCCTCTCGTTCGGACAAGAATACAGCGTTATTGAAGCCTAAATTTTCTCCACCTGCTAGCCTCTTAAAATAGTTCATCGTGAAATCGAACTTCTCTGCCAGAGTCATTTCTGGTTTAATTAAAGATTTCAGAAGAGAACAGACCAAGATCGCTCCAGCGTTGATCATAGGATTATGGGGTTTCTCTATAAAAACAATACAAATTGATAATTTAGAAATGTACATTTAAAAAATAATGACGTATAATTTAAATGTTTTCCATTTATATTTATGTACTATGCATATGCATGTATTCAAATTCTCGTACTTGACATTTACGCATGAACTCGTGAACTACATTTGGTCGGTCAAACGCTGATCGATATTTCACGCCGCGTTCTCGTATACATATGTATCACAATAATAAACACTTTGGGCATGTTTCATTTTAAAATGGGTCGGGATTTTCCTCATTTTTATAAAGTATAAAGAGAAACTTACTATTGTAATCTAGAACCAACTCGTTGAAGTTTCTCCCCGACGGTTCCTGGCCGACGTACTGATGAACCACTTCCTGACCAAGCCTGTCCAGGGCAATCGCGTAAGTCAAGGGCTTGCTGCAGCTCTGCAAGGTGAAGGGAATCATCGTGTCACCGATGCTGAACCTCTGTCCATCGATCGTGCAGACGGAAACGCCCCAGTAATCCGGATTCATTCTCGCCAGCTGAGGTATATATCCGGCGACCTTGCCCTCCGAGTTCGACTTGCATTTCCAGTAGAAGTCCTCTATGTGCTTCGTGAAGCCAGACCAGTCGGGAATAATGAACTGATGCCTGAACGCGCGCGAGATCAACACTATGTTCTGATTTATGATTCTGGAATGAGAGAATTAATTAGATAACACGATTTTCTCCCTAATCTAAAAATCATAGTTTTAACGAGAGAAAATTACCTCCTAAACTGTTCTCTAGTTAATTTCTGAGTCTCGTGAGAAACGCCCTCGTGGCCTCCGCATTTCAAGTGTTCTTTCCGTAAGTTGTCCGTGAATTCTTGAAGCCTGGGGTCGTCGTTTCGCAAACCGGTCGTCCTCAAAGCCTGTGCGAAGTATAATAATAAGATAAAGCATGGAGTACCATGTTCGCTATCTTCGACCAATTTCTTCATTTCTCAAGTCTTCGCTTGTTAAGAGGTAAGAAATGACGAATGCTTACGGCTAAGAATTTGCCGATTGGTAAGAGGCCGGTGTCTTCATTTTTGAACATATCGAAAAGTGCATCTTCGGCATTAGTCGCCTGGTCTTGGTCTCTCGTGCTGAAATAAACACGGAGTAAAACGACTATTAGTACAACATCTAGACAGTTTTTTTAAATTATTTAACATAGAAAATAAAAGTGAAAAAACATTTTTTTAACTGCAGTACTCTGCAGTTTACTTCAATTGGAAGGAAATAATGCATAATGAGACACTGATACACATAACTAAATCTCATACGTTCACTACAAGAAAATAAAGATTGTGCATATAAGTTGGGATCCATGCCAAAGTTTGTTACTTATACATGTAGACAGGATTATCAACTGTAGACACATTTTCTAATAAGAAAATAGTGGAGCGAGCTAAATTTAGTTATGACTACACCATCGTCGACAGTTCGTCTAACTACGTACATTTTTATAATACTAATCATATGAAGTTTAAGTGATTCATTAATGAATTTTTATTTGTCTAGAACATCGATCAGACCGTTAGCAGTATTTAATTTTAATCAATTGAAATTAACGATAGAAGAGAATAGAATATTTACATAAATGTTTTAGACATACGTGACAATAGAGAGTTTGGAGAAAATATGTATGTATATGTACTTTAACTATAACGTGAAAGCTATGAAAATATTTGTTTTAAAATTTTTCGGGAGACAAATCCACTTTCAACAAATTGAATAATATTGCAATTTTTTTTACTAATTCCATAGTTCAGATATACTCTCATTAAAATAGGTATTGAATAAAGCTTTAATTATCTATTACGAGATTTGATAAAATTAAAACCCATTGTCACTTCTTTTAAACAAACCAAAGTTCAGCAATATGAATACGTATTGCGCCATGCAGTAGTCGAAGTAGCAACGTAGTTGCACAGTACTCACTACATGTAATGGCTGTCATGAATGAAGCTGTACTCGCTGCAAAAACAGAACAAGAACAACAAATCAGTTAAAAAAGACTGCTCTCGAGGGTTACCTAAGAAAACGCGCTAAAGTCCTTCTGGAGTTCTCGCCTCTCTTCTCCAACCAAATCGAACAGGCGATTTTCGTCCTGATCGAATAATACTCAGAATCGCCGAAATAACTCATCGGTATTATCTCGGAACTATCTGACGAACTCTTGTCGTCTGGTTCGATACAAGACATAATGATCCTTTGATTTGTTTCTTTCATTTTTTAATAACAGTATTATAACACAGATATGTATTAATGTGTAACAGCGAATCACTTCTTAAGAAGTTAATACACGCGTTTCACTAAATATATAAACTCGCGAAAGACTATTGGCAAATTCCGATAATTCTTAAATGATTTACGTAGAGTTCCTCTAAAATGATCTGTGTAGGAACTAGGAAGCAAGACCTTATATCAGGTAGGAAAGAACAAAGGACCCCACTCGAACTCAGGGAAATAGGGTTTAAAAATAGCAAAAGACGCTAACAGGCAGTTGTGAACTTGCAAATACGTCCTGCATGAGAATCATCCGAGCACGTCCTAGAGCAAACAGCTTCGGTAAATCGAAAAATTGCATAACTGCAAACATAGCGTCACGACCCCTCGTTATTTTGCATCTTTTCTTTACGCTTCTGTTTCAATCCACAGTCCCTCAACTTGCGTCATATTTCAACAACTTTCAGCACGCGGACAATACATGTATTTGTAAGGGAACAGATTTTTATGTAAAATCAATTTTCTATAAGCATTCCATACAGTGAAATTTACGTTAAACGTCTTATTTTTCGCATAATATATGATGTGCATATTAGTCAAAAGTTTCTAATTGTAAGATTGTAAAAAACGTGAGTAAGAAGTAGATACGAAGTGTCGCAAGTTAAAGATAAACTTCAGTTACGCTAAACAGTTTGTTAGACCTTATTAGAACAGCTTCAAGTTCAAGAGCAGTAGTCATCTGGTCTTTAATATTATTTTTAGTCGTTTAATAAACGCTTCTTCTATCCTACGTAACTTGTGCAGATTTTCAGCAAATGGAACTTTCGTCATTTTACTAACAAATTGAATTCTAAAAACAGTTCGACAATTTTTTTATAAATATAAGTAATGGATTAGAAAAAATGCAACACATGAGCGAAGGTACAGGATTATTACATACGTTGATAGATCACAATCTTCGGCTGATTTTTATTATTTTTTACTTAGGATGAATTTGAGTTTTGATGTAAATCTTACCCACTTCGTAAATAATGTCTGCGAAAATCAATACAATCTTCCACAAATTCACTGAAGTCAAAGCTGTCCATTATCTTCTTTTCGAACTTCAAGAATGATCGACGAAACACTGACGATCGTCCATCACTCGAAAAGAAACTTGTTCACATTCTATTTTTATGTTTATTTCAAAACTCGAGCAAGAGTAACTGCTGAGACTCGAAGTTCTTGGAAGTGGAGTAAAGTTCTGGAGAACGATGGATTAGATTCTGAATGTATTTAAGCGGAGGCTAGTGACGTTCAGACAATAAATTGTGGTCCATGGGGTCGAGTCTATGAAGAACGACTGTTCTCAATCGAAGTAAGAGAGACATTCTTATTTTACTATCAAGCGAAGAACGAGAAACTGAATTAGAAAAGAAAAGGAGAGTATATGAAATTGATTTAAAAAAAGGATGAAATAATAGACTATAAACATGTTTTAAGAAAAGGAATTAAAGATATTTGTAATTAACTTCAATAATATTGATGACATGAATTAAAACTATTTGAATATCAGAATTGAGAAGAAACTCATGAATAATCATATTTTCTACCTCGTCGTGCGAGAATAATTAACTACTCTGTGAACACAACCGATTGAGAACCGCCAATATCGATTACTTCGGATTTATTGGCTCCCTGTTGTGTTTCACCTACTAGAACGTATCTATTTCTTTGTCGTAACGAGAAACGATCAGTCTTTTTTTATTCTTTAAATGAAGAGGCGGACATATAACATGACTGGATATTGTAGCTTAATTATACGAAATCTATTTGCCCTTGTGATGCAAACGATAGTTTTCAAAATTATCAAAATTCGAAGAGACTTAATTATAAATTCTTTGTTTTCAGACGCATTTATGAGAAGATATTTTCGGTAAAAAGTATCTAAACACTGTTGTATTTATTAAATATTATAAAAATATTCATCATTATGTCTTGCGATGTACTAATTAAAATATCTTTCAATTCAATCTGATTCTAATTATTTTACAAGCGGAGGAATACGAAATTCTACAATGCACGCGTAATTACATATCACGTTGCATTATCATGTAGTACCTTGTGATCTGTATACGTATATGATCTGTTATTAGTTTCCTGACAAGGAATGAACAACGAGAACTTGTGTTCTCTGAAATAGAATTAAGAATTATATCAACAGAGAAAGATAGTATCAAATGATACGTAAAATCAATCTTACAATGTATTTTCAGTCGGAAAATCGGTTAATTACCGTGTCTGCGTTCGTTCTAATTCCAAGGCACTTCCGAAAGCAGCGTCAAAACGTTTTACAGTTTGCACCTTTTGTACTGGTGTTCGTCTCTAAAATAAAATAGAGAATATATATACATACATACAAATTTCTCATAACAGAAACTGCCATAATAGTAAATGTACATTGATAAATAATGTTATATTTGATTTTAAATGAGTAACAGCAGTTGGCGTCAAAATATTGTGAGCAAAACGTTCGCACATGACTAAACCCTTGTTATGCCAACTTCGAATCATTAGGAAAATATACAGAAGCCTTTTGAGTTCCTCCTAGCACTTCGTACTTAAGCAGTCTTTTGTAATATATAATATGTGTGTAAATATATAAATATATACATATATAAACAAGTTTAGATGGTCTGGTAGTTATAACAAAATACTAGAAAAGGAAAACAATTTCTTTTTTTAGAGACCTGTATACCTGAATGAACGACCTTTTTTGGGTCGGCAAAGGACACGAAGGGTCCTAACTCGTATTGAAGCACCCTTCGTACCCAAGTATTTCTGTATTGATCCTTCGGTAGAATCAACCCCCCTAGCCATAAACCGACACATGCCATGGATATCCATTCAGAGTACGATTCGCGTGAACAAGAACGAAAACGAAAACGAAGGGTGCTTGACCTACTTCTTCGATTCAATGCTTTCTTTAAAAATTGGCAATCTAAATTCTTTCGAGAGGATATTCACGGTTTAAAATATTTATAAGATACATTTCATTTCAAGAACTTTTTAAACTGGACGAATCTTTCGAATCATTACTCAGTGTTGAAATGTTCAAGTTTAAGCCGCGTTCGAAGGGAATTATTATCTCAATGTTTTGTTATTATTGCAGCTAATTGCAATTCATACATCTTCTACTCCTGATATAGTTAGTTAAAATACTGACGAATTGTTTGGATAATAAATTCTCTCGGACACGAAATATTACATAATGTTAGGTCGTGGGAGTTTCAAATCTCTCATAGAGTTAGCCAACAAACTAAATAGTTGATTAGGAATATAATTTTTTGGCACATAGAAAACAACATTTTATTGATAAACAATAATGAAAAATTAACAAGTCTTCGAGAATAATGTAATGAATGTCAGATTACAATGTGATTGTTATCGATCATTGACATCATTTTATCGTACGGAAACCCTAATAGCTGTTCAATTCACGCGTTTAGTTCAAGTATTTCTGTCACTGAAATGGGCCATTGCCGCCGCCCACGTGGATACGCAGCAGATGAACAGAGTTAATGCGCTTTTCGGTTCATGATCAATATCTTTTCACCCTCGAATTACTCACGTAAAATGACATAATATTATTCAAAATTCAAATCATCGTCGAATCATCATTTTTATAAAGTGTGTATAGAAATTTTTAAATTGGGGTAAAATATCCTGTGTAATTTGTAATTGTAATATTTGTGTCCTCGAATCTTTCTGTATATTGGACTAGAAAAACCTTATTCAATGTNATAGAAATTTTTAAATTGGGGTAAAATATCCTGTGTAATTTGTAATTGTGTGTGTAATATTTGTGTCCTCGAATCTTTCTGTATATTGGACTAGAAAAACCTTATTCAATATGAAGATAAAAAACAGAGTTCTAGTAACGTCATCAAGTGTCCACGTGTTGTTAGAATCTCAATAACACTTCTTCATCTTCATTTATTTTATAGCATACGCTGTGAGCAATCAACCTCGTTTCTTGTGTATAAATCAAAGTCTAATCATCCAATCTTTCAGATCATATAAGAAACTCCTCTCTTGTTATTAGAATCTTAAATTACTGATAACTAAATTGTCCCGTTCTCTGTATTCTTGGCACATCGGGCATCCTTTACTTTCTTTAAGAATCTCCAAAACAATCTTTGAAAAATCGAATCAATTGACAAATTTACGAAACGTCGAGCTTTTTATGCGTAGCGCCGCGCGGTCTCGGAACCAGCGACCGTCATCCGACGGATTGACCAATCAATAAATTCAAGAAGGTGTATCAGAATTTTTTGTAAGTACGCGTATAATACCTTGTCGCTCGTGTGCAGCCTTCTGAGTCCATTCGCGCCAACTTTGACGATCTTCAGCATCCTCGCGGCCCCGATGATCGGCCTCGCAAGATTATTCGAGTTTCGCGTAACTATGAAACAATATTCGGGGGCGGATTACGGCACAGAATTTCGATACACTTCTTTTACGCTTTCCCTCGGCGCGTAGGAATTGTCGTCAGACGGCAAGGCGCGAGAGATCTTCAGTGTCCCGGTAACAACGAAGTACTGCAGCAGAAAGGGTGCTCTGGCACCAGGGAAAGCTGCCGGCGAAAATAGGGCACATGCGCGAGTATGACACGATACCTATGTATTGTGAAATTCACCACCGCATCGGTGCGATGGCTGGTAGCTAGGTATTAAACTGATTCGCAGTGGGAGATTCGTAGTCATCGTAGACCTATGTTCCTGATTATCGTAATTCTGAAAAACGCTTTCTTTCGCGACCATGAATGACAAATACACAGTAAGAAATACAACTTCAATTTTCTGTTTATTGTCTTGAAATTATTGCTTTGTGATACAATTGTACGATCGTGAATAGTAATACTAAGCGACGGCGCGAATCGTGCTCAACATATCTTGAGTGTAGATCGTGCAGTATATTTACGTATATGGGTAATTCATAATTAAAGGGGTAGCCGCCTTTTAAATTAACTTAAAGTATAGATTACAATTGTACAATAATACATAATACCGTGCAAAGGGAAAAAGAGAATTTTATCTTACATATTCTTAATATCGATGATTAAGGAAAACGATTTAAAAAGTAATTTCATGTATTTTAAAATTGAGCCGTATTCTCGCAAAATATATATTTTAATTGTGCAATTAAAGAGTTCACAAATAGAAGTTATGCGAGTATTTAATTATACTAATGCGAGTAATATGAGTATCGAGATGAAGTAAAACTGAGCACGAGATTCGTCGATTTCTTGAGATTCATTATATCTTAATTCTGTTTGAGTTGATCTCTAATCTTATTATTACTATGGTAAAGATCACTGATTATTTTATACTTTCCATTGCACAGTATCACAGTAGATCGTCGTATTAAACAAAATTATCTAAACATTTATAACCAATATTGCTCCCATTAAAAAACTGCAATGAACGTAATCCTGTGACGGTAATTTTTTTAAGTACACGATAAAATTAAAAAAAGTAACACCCTGTTCATCGATAGGTACATTATTTAGAGATTCGATTAAAAAAGGGCACTAAAAATATTGTTATCTATTAATAAAGATAATTAAGTACTTAGATTGTAAGTCGATTGCCTAGTTAATTAAATCTACGTTGTACGACAGTCTGCGAAAGAATTGAGGCAGTTTTACATTACACAGAATATTACAAATATTATCAATAAACTTATATCGATGTATAATACTTTGGTTTCCATTTCACACGTCCCATCATCATCATCATCATCATCATTATAAACTATTTTGATTGTCCGCATAAAAAATATCTCTTATTGCACTTCGGATACATAGTGCAATTCAAATTCTTATTTTGATCGAATTATTTTTCTCTTTGATTGTTCAATTCCTATTACAATAATCTTCAAATAATGGTATTTTTATCTCTAGAATATTACAATGTGAATCTTAATGAAATCTAGTTTCTGAAAAATAGGACACAGATACGTGAACTATTTCTCCAAATGTTTTCAAGAAGGCAAAGAATATAAATAATAATGATTGTATAATCGTAAATATACATGATTCTTTCGATGAAGAACATTTAGGTACCATTAACTGTTGTGTAAATTATGTGCGATTAGTTTACAACGCTTCTACTCTCCCATAAAATAGTAGAATACATTTTTTTTCATCTATACAACTACGTTGCATAATAATTTCATTTTATCATACAAAAGATATAACTTTTTATCGTTTCATATTGCAAGAGGGATAAAATCTTATCAATACCAATTGATCGTAATACGCGTTTATTAAAAATGTCCTGAGATAAGAAAGGCGGAGCATAGGAAAGTAGATCGTCGTTACGAGATCGGTGAATATCACGAAAATGCTCTGAAAATTAATAGATTTTAGAGACATATTTCGCGAAGTATAACACGATGTAAAAAGAGTTGCATCTAACATTGTAAAGTAAAGCTTGAGAGAGACAACAAGTACAGATAAGTATCGAGTACTTTCTGTGTCTTAACAATAACAATTACAGTGTAAGAATATGTACTATTCGTTATTGAAAAATAAGCCCACGTTTTGGTTGGACGTTTAAAACGAAATCGAATGAGATTCAAATAAAAGATTAAATAACTAGTTGTTGTGGCCTTCTTTCGATATAAATTTACCTAAAAATATAATTCCAAGTGCCCGAATACTTAACCATTTCCATAAATTTATCACAATTCGAAGGATTAAACAATATTAGCACATATTCATCTAACAATTAAACGTCCAGGAAACGCANTGGCCTTCTTTCGATATAAATTTACCTAAAAATATAATTCCAAGTGCCCAAATACTTAACCATTTCCATAAATTTATCACAATTCGAAGGATTAAACAATATTAGCACATATTCATCTAACAATTAAACGTCCAGGAAACGGAGAATTCGAAATTTCTTAGGCCTCTCTCTCAAATCACTGTATCTTGGTAAGCAGGAGGTCCACTGAGAACGAATTGTCTCTGGCTCTGCCTAACAATATCAGTCCTATTAGGAACCTGAGGCGTAGCTCTCACGCCGTGATAGTTACTATAACTGGACCTAGCACTTGCTGGCCGATTATTATAAATCTCGTCCAAATCTTCTCCGTTCAAGCTCTGTGTACTTGTTTGTTGAAAAGTGGGATTACATTGGCCCTGCCACTGCATTGGACTCAATTCGCTCGGCTGCCAGTTGTCAGTCAAATTTCTAGTAGAACTATTCGCATCCCAATTAGGATACTCCTGGCTTGTTAAATTAGTAGTGTTCGAATAATTATTCGAAGAGTCTTGGTTCCATAACGAGGCAGAAGACACGGCCATGTTTACGGCTTCCGGTTGCCAATTAGAGTTTCTGTCTCTGTCCCAGCTCATCGAAATCCTATCGTAATTGAGCGTACCTTGAGACAACGAGTTCACGTTTTGGTTCGTCAAATTGCTGGGAGTTGTATTAGCGTATAGGCTCTCCTGGTGGTCCATGATTCTGTTCACGGGATTCTTTCTGCGCGATTGTCTCACGGAACTTCTTCTGCTTGATCTTCTCGTTCCGTCGCGAGAAATCACTGATCTTCTTTTCACTCTACGCGGCGTCATTGGCTTTGGAGACACGCTTTCATCTTGAACCGCGGGTTCTGGTTGCGAGTATTCGATACTGTATAAAGGCCGTGGTTGCTTTTTCTTTCGCTTAGCTTGGGCTGCACCGGAAACAGAAGGCAAATTTGATCAATCGTATTCGATAATCATAATCAATGAGCTTGTATCTGGGTACTAGTAATTTAAAACGTTTACAAGACACGGTCTGTAAGATTAAATACACACTTCGTACTGGAGTAACAAACACAGCAAGTCACGAAAGTATTAATAGAAACAGCTAATTGTAAGATGAGCGGAAGAATCGATCGGAGTGAGATCGAGTTATTTTTCTATATGCACATTGAAATTTTGATAAGTAGTACTGAATCGTTTTTAATTAAACCACAACGACTTAATTTTATTTACTTGTTTATTCAAACGATAAGTTATCGAGTAAAGATTGTTAATTTCTTAGACTGACTAAACACAAAACATTTACATAATAATAATTGTAAGTACCGTGACACAAACATGGTGTGAAACGCAAGAGAAATATTACCTCGAAGACCCGAAGAACAATAGGAGAATGTTAGAAAAGGAGTGAAAGAAAACAACGAGGGTTAATAAATAAAAAAGCAAGCAAGTAGTAGACATAGAATTTATGTTTATTGTCGTCAATGAACTGCGCCAATTGTAAATTATACGATACAGTAAAATAAATTATAAAACTACTCTCTTAACAAAATACAAGCTTTCGAGAAATGTAGCAAATAAAAGAAATATTAATTGTTCTAAAAACGCATTCAACAACGAATCTGAAGTGACTTTTTTTTATTATAAAATATGTAAATAAATTATGTAGGTTGTAAAAATGATTATATATGTACAATAAATTATATAAATATCTATTGCATGAGCAATTTTGTTGCGAAGTTCGTTAAGTGATGTATATTCAATCGTAAGTACAAAAAATAAGTATTCTGCGAGAAATATCATTGTAAGTATTGCAACGCACAGGTTTGTGGAATATTTGATAAAAATTACACCTAACGCAAAGATTTAAGTAACTCACAGTCAATCGAAGAGAAATTTCTCTTTTATAATAAGGAAATAATAATGTAAGTGTACTATCATTTATTATAAAATTGAACTCATTTTGTGGCGAAAATAGATAAATACTATCACTACTGTTGCAAGCGAACGAAAGTGATTTTAATACCAATCAAGAATAAGAAGAAATTCAATAGATATTGTAGATTTGTTTGTAAGTACTTCAAATATTTGTAGTATTATAAGTACAATAACAGAATTGTTTAATGGAGGATATTAAATAATAATTCATATCGTATCTCTATCGTCTATTCTTTTCTTTAACTGGCTAGCAAGCATCGTATATGCTGCCTACTACATAATCGTTGTCTATTATTGGATATGTATTAAATATTCATCGGTTGATCATTGTGCGTAATTCGCATTGATCTCGAACGTTAGCAAATTAATCGATCGTGTCTAAGATCAGAAACAACTATGTCTTTATACTCGTTTGTAATTTTTGTTCGTGTATCGTTATTACCCCAAAAAAAGAACTCCTGGTGAGTAAAAGTCTACTGTTATGCATGAAATTGAACGTTCAACTTCAATTTGACGTTTTTCGCTCATCGCTCTTGATTAATACTTCACTTTGCAATTATTTACGTAACTTGTGTAACTATTTTGTCACTTCAGATTTTTGCTCATGTCTATATTGTGTCAGGTATTCGTTGATTAATTGGTATATAGAACATCGAAACTAGTAACTTAATAGAATTCATATGTGATTTTTCATTGCACGTATGGTTTGATCTATGTGTATAAACGGATTTAACAAATATAACGATCAACAGTTAAAAGAAGATAGTATAAGGTAAAACATTTTTCGTTCAATTTATATAAAAACCGTAAGTACCAGCATGCAGTACCAGACATACTTATCGAAACTAAAAAGTATTTCTAGCGTAGCACCTTATGAATAAAAATATCTCACTATCACAATACAACAAACACTACTTTTAATGCAAGTCTAAAGGTTCCACGATAGTACTCTTTTTTAAGCCAAGCCACGCGTATCGCAATAAAAAAAATGTATCTACGTACTATGTATGTACAAACAGTCCTACGGTAATTGTGAATGTTTACAATATATCGATATATAATCATTCTTTGTATGCATTCATGCCGTACTTCATGTTTCCTTGTAACATATTCGATATTGATGATCCACCGGATAGATCGTGCCATATTTCGCCCCATTAACCGTTGACTTGCCAAATGAGTCAAAAGTTAACAGCAATATGTCCGTAATAAGCTGTCTCAGCCACTGGGGAATGAACTTGCGAAAACACGCCAATCTCGTATGTCTTTATACATTTGAAAAAGTATCCTCTAACAAGTAGGACTTTTAAAAAATTCCAAGCCCGTGTAATATTGAAAGCACAAATAAAAGTTTTAAACAATATGATTCATATTACATCATAGTCCTATACGTATCACAGTGCATGTATGTACATAAAAATCCATGTTGCCTTCATCCAACATGGATCTTATGTATATTTAAATTATTTATGAGCAAATAGTAAATAAAAAATCTTCGTATTAAATAGCATTGATATGAACACGAAAAAGTAAAGTGATGCTAATGAACACACGTTATTCTGTCATATGTTATCAGTCGATGTACTTTAACAATCGCAACAAATAATATTAGCAATATTACTGTGATGCTAAAAGGTCAAACGAGAAAAACTTCTTTATATTAATGAGAAGAATTTCAATCGGAGAAGGCACCCTAAGCTAGTTACTCTCTTATCGTTCTCTCTATTTGGCAAGGATAGGAATTTTATGTTACGTCCTCGAATCCTCTCTACAAAATAGCAGCAAAGTTCGTGTAACCGCAACCTCAGTCCATATACTCTCGAGGCTGACGTTATACACCCTGTATCATTCTAACAGATGTGACCCCAGCCTCGAATTGGTTAGTATAAAACAAATCACTCGAAACATACCTCGTCCTAACAATTTAGAAATTACTGGCATGTAGCGACAAAGGTCTACTATCTCGTTTCGACCTATTTTGATTCTCTTGATCATTCGTGTTCTGTTGATTCTCGACTGTCAATCTCGGATCAGAGTAAGACGACCTTATCGATTGTTCGCGAACGTAATCGGTGAAGATTCTAGGCTTGTTGGCGGCTTTAGTTTGTTTAACACTGGCGTGACGAGACTTACGCGGCGATGCAACGGGACTATGTACATTATGCGCTTTGTACTTTTGAAACCTCAATCTCGCGGCACTGTCCAACGAATCATACTCATCGCACGGAGATGTAGGTCTTTGCAAATGATCCAACGGGTTTGAATAATCATTCGCGTAATCAACGTACTTTAATTCGCGACTGGACAAGTTACTCTGCTCGGTTCTAATCGTGTCGTTATTACCATCAGATTTGCTTCGTCCAGAGCTGTTAAATATTTTATCGTCATATTTTGGGTAACCGGTAGTCTGAGAAACGGACTGACGAGAGTTAGCTGTGCCTGTGTGGTAATTTAGAGCGGAATTTTGTTTAGGGTGGGCAGGTGATGGAAGTGCCGAGTAGCTAACGTACATAGGATGCAACGGCGTGTGGCCTGCCAGCCCAAAGTCATCACCTCCCATAAAGTCAACTGAAATGTGACGCAGAATCGTTTGCATTAGATCGAATTTTGTTGTGTTCGTGGCATGAACGGAGATGATTGTTTTTTTTTCTTCATTAGCATTAATCAAACTTCTGTTTGAATGCAATCATTGTTATGAAGTTGAAATAAATTGAGTAAAATAAATACTGTTCCGTAAAGAATTCATGCTGCATCAATGGTTCAATAATGTAGTCTCAATATGCTCAAGCTCTAAATATGTACTTCACAGAACGTTGAACATTCTCAGAGATTTGAGAAAAATAAAATAATCGATGCACTTCGAGAAGAATATTTGATTTCGTGCTTGGTCAAAGACAACATGTATATGCGTGCGCAAACCGTGAATCAGGCAAAGCACTTACCAAAGTGGAGGATCAAATCCACCAATGAAATCAACTGTAACCGACCAACCGAATTTTCAAGCAATAATAAATCTTAGTTACACAATTAAATCGAAATGACTGGCCAAAATATTTTTTCAGTGTAATGGGAAATTTTATTGATTATTTAAAGAGAGATTTATCATTGCAATTATATTTTTTCAGTACATGTCAGATGAAATTTTGAAAATTATCCCAAAGTTACCCAAACCAGCGAGAATATTAACTTACCACCAGATAGTACCCCAACTTAGCACTTAAAAAGCTGATCTCTATGCTATTCTGATTTTGGTGCTATCAAAGATAAAGGTAGTTTTGCTCTATACTTACAGCTATCATCTTCCTCCAAGAAAATTTTAGCTAGGCAAATACCACCCACTATCGCGATACACTGAAACAGAGGAAATCATTCTACATTACATAATTGACTAACACGATGTCTAATAAGAACTCCTGAACTGCAAATACTTACACCTAAGATGCACTGAATGGATGCATGTAAAATTTCAACTACTTCATAATCTAGTATACAGTTTATCACGTTCGCAGGCCGGGCGGGTCTGAATAACTCTGGCTCAGTATTGTTGTAAATCGGTTTGCATCCTGGTCCATTCACGTACCACCAAGAAAAGCTACCAGTCCCAAGATTTAAAATATCACCATCCTGAAAATATCAATTAATTCCAATTAAAAATTACTTAACAGTAGAAAGGAACAGGTCTCATACAGAATATATGCATACCTTGTCCAATATACCAATGTTGAGGTAAAAGCATATCAAGAATATATTCCATCCCAACCATAGTACATTCCATATACAATACTGAAACAAAAATGATGACAAAGATTTTAATATACATTTCTATTTCTGATAAAAGAACACGAAGTTTATTTGAATAAAACTTGATCTTACTTACTGATATAATATATTTAGGTCTGTATTGAAAGGCCCCAAAGAATCCTAGGATTACAAATATAATGTTGAAGAAATTGACCAGTATCGGGGCCCACATAAAGCCCAGAAAGTCGAAGATCTGGCGTTCTACTGTGGTGATCTACACAGATAAATGAGTAACACCATTTAAATTCAATAGAACATTAAGAAGTATCTTAACATCAATTTCCCTAATTCTTGTCAACTTGTTTCTGACCAGACACTTAATCAACTCATTCTGTATCAATTGCCCAGTGTTCCAAATACCCAATTAATCTGTTCATGAACCATTTAACATATTTCTCTGCTTGTAACTAAGTGTCTTCAAAGTTATTTTAAGCTCTGTAAAGATTGTTAATTCAAGTAATCGATTAATGATCAAGGATCGAGTGATTTAAAAAACTTTAACCAATGCTCATTCATTTCAAATAATTATTGTTTCTAACTTTGCAACACGGCAATGCAGAAGTTTTTTGCACCAATCGTGTTAGGGAGCAAGAAAGCGCGTAGAAAGTAGTAAAAGCGACGTTAAATGAATCACCCAGTTTCTACTCGGACATTTCTATTCCGAGAAGATAAACCACGCCACCCGTAAATCGATAAAACGATACGATAATNCGTATCTCTATCGTCTATTCTTTTCTTTAACTGGCTAGCAAGCATCGTAAATGCTGCCTACTACATAATCGTTGTCTATTATTGGATATGTATTAAATATTCATCGGTTGATCATTGTGCGCAATTCGCATTGATCTCGAACGTTAGCAAATTAATCGATCGTGTATNTCAAGCAAGTGCTTATTCCGTTCCATCAAGCCGTGATAAAATTGTCGATGAAATCATTTGGCTCGTCTACTGTTGCACCTTTATTGTAGATCTCTTTACAAAGAAGTATAAAAAGAAATGCTCAAAGAAGCGTTCTAAAAGAAAGACCCCGTAGCAAGCGAGGTCGCTTTCATAGAAGAACTAAATAATGACTCAGTAATAAGGATAGGTGAATCGCGTGCGTGTGTCATAGCTACAGAATGACGATGATTTCCTCCAAAACGATGAACAAAATAACATTTTCATTAATAAAACTCACGAGCTGGAGAGTGCATATTGTCAGAAGGAAATGTCTTCGATTACAAATTCCCATGTCATCTGGCCAGACGATGGTTTCTAGCGTGCGAGGCCAGGTTCTCTTTGGTCACTCGTTGCAAACGTTAAGCTTTGACTGCATCACTGTGGCACGTTTCGATGCGCCGCCATGTTTCCTTCGTACACTTGCTCACGTTCACGTCCCTTTCTCACGAGCAACTGGTGCGGTGCAAGCGGCGCGGCAAGTGGTGACTGGTGACATGCAGCTCCAAGCTTCGAGCTAGGCGATGCGATTTGATCAAGCCGCTTAGCTTGGCTTGGTCATAACAGTTCGTTGGCCCTGTCCTTGTTGTAAATTCCAGCCACAAATGATTTTGCACAAATCGATCAATTCTGCCACGTATCTAATGAACTTAGAGCAAGAGTTGCTATCATTGAATGTATTTAAGATTGAATATAAATAAATACTTATGTTTGCTCTTATAATTAGATACAGGTTCTCAGCATGCGGAATATGTGTTTACATACGCATGTACGATAGACGCAGTAGTGTGGGAATACGCAATTCTATACAAGGTAGATAATTCCCTTCTGATCTGAATTGTTCTGTCTTTAAAGCAATAATTTTTAATGTATACCGTTCGATAAATGAATTTTCTTCGCATTTGAATACAGTCTAAATCTAAATTCTTCTCGCAAATTCAAATTTCATTTCCACGTTTCCTTCTCTCTAATAGCTTTAGACCGAAATATTTTTGTTAATTATATTTCCAAATTTCGAAAATTTAGTTTAAATAATATCTTGTAAAATTGAGATGATTGTAAAGAATAAATCCTCAACTTTCAAGAAATAATGTATCACGCTTTATGTGCGTTTACGTTTCACGAGCATTTGAAATACGTTTGAAGCGTTTAGAAATGAGGACAGAACGTTTATACCTGGCTTCAAAGTACTTATTCTTTGGGTCTTTGGGTCGTCGATAGGGATTCGTCCCTTTTTCCCTTTATTAGTCATACTCCTAATCCTGTCCTTCTCTAGTTCTTATGACCCCGGTTGCCTACCTCTACTTCCTTCCTACCTACTCGTTTACTATGCGTCTTTTCGATACCTCTCTTACTTTGCGCTCCCTATTTCATTCCTTTGTTAAATACCTATGAATAATTAATGTCTTAATTCTACTTCCGCTGAATTAATTATTCTCGTTATTATATTTAGTATTCATTATGTTAATCTTAGAACTAACTGTCGTCATTTTAAATATATAATGTTCGAACATTCCAATTAAGATTATTTAATGCTATGCTAATATGATCTGTGTATCATCTAAATAAGTAAATAAAACTTGCAAGTTATGCAAACATTCGCTTCTTTACTTCTTGTCTTAAAACCTACTATTAATAAAAGTTTCAATTTCAAGTTTTATATTATTTTTGCCGTTGATAAAAGACGCTATATAAATTTTCATTAAAATATTTGGAAGCAAACCAGGCGAAGACATGATTTGCTCGTATAAATACCAATAAAGCTCAATGATAAATACTCAGCTTGTGAACATTCAGGTTGAATTTTATATTCTACATAATGAAATTATGCACAATAAAAGTACGAACCTTCATTGCAATTTGCAAAAAGACATCGGAAAATCGAATTTCACGTCAAACTCCAAGATGTTGATGTTAAGGGCTAAATCATGTTCATATAAATTAATCGCGCACAAATAATAAAAAACCTTTATGGAACACCCGCTCCTGGGTGAAATTTAAGCATTCATAAAAAATGCATCGATCGATTAAACTAAGAAATTACCTTGTTGTTTGTGTCGAAAAGAACTTAAACTGGACGTTACTAAAGTCCAAGTGTTAACATTCTTAAAAACGTTTTTATTACCTTGTCTGTGGTGCTTCCTTTTCTGTAACCAAATCTTTGAAGAAGGTAAAGGGAATAATAGAATAAAATAAGATTAGAAATAAATAATATTTTTTATTTGAATTTCTATGTTCATCTTTTAAAAAAAGCTAACTTATATGCACTAATTACATAAGAATTACAAAAGTACACATCGGTATCGATAAGCAATGATTTCTAGAAATAGGTAAGTTGCGTTTCATAAGCTTTATTTTAAAAAGATCATTGATTATCGTTTACATGTTCTATTAAAAGAAAAGTGTGTACATCGTACGTCGCTGCTCAAGAATGCGAAAAGATATAATCGAATCAGACCCGAAAAACACTTGGACCGCGGTGACTTCGATATCCACGCTTCCGATATTAGGCAAACGAAGCCTGTTTATCGTCGAGAATCATATTGGACCCTGGATGAGCATTTTTCTTCGCATACACATCATAGAAGTGATAAAAGCCAACGTTCTAATCTTTTCGAAAAAGGTACACCTCGATTTCTACGTCTGGATCAACAATTCTTAACGTATCTTTACAACGTTCGACTTTATCAACTTTTCTCAAGTGTGCCGTTAATCCGGTTTCTCATAACTGCTGCAAGAATTTCAATACTGATTCGCGAGTTGTGATTTAAGAATTGTATAGTCCTAGATTGCTTTTTATATTTTACTCGAATTTCGAGTACATAGTAGCGTGTCTTATACTAATGTCAAAACGAAAATAATTTTTTATCACAGGTACGGCTCGTTTAAGGTGCGCTGAGGGCACGTTCCGCGTGCATAATATTTTTGGCGATGGTAATTGCATGTTTCGAGCGATTAGCTATATTCTGTGGCGCAATGAGGACGAACATCGGTATCTACGTTCAATGGTATATTTCTTCTCATACATTTATTTCTAATAGTAATGTTTATTTTCTATGAGTCAGTTTTCACGCTGCTGACGAATATTCCTTTCTTTCAAAAATACATTTTGACAAGTGACAAGTTATTGATCTTTTCGTTCAAAGACGGCTGCGATTTTATATGTTTTTATGCAAATTTAATTCGGATAGGTCGTCCAACACATCAAGGATAACTGGTACGAGTATGGGCCCTTCGTGATGGCCGAATGGAACATATCGGATCGGTATACTTATGGTAATTACATGAGTATGGTGGGCACGTTCGCCAGTGAACTAGAGTGCATAGTGGCCGCTAAGATGTACTATATGAATCTGTCGATTTATCGAAAGATCAGCGATAGAAACGAGCTCAAACGAGTAATCCATAATCACCTTAGCTGGCACTATGAAACAGCTAGACTTTTATTCACTGGGAACTCGGACAGTGGCCACTACGACGTATTACTTCCTGATTGACACGTCGTCCACATGTCCACCAAGGAAAGAGAANTTCTACGTCTGGATCAACAATTCTTAACGTATCTTTACAACGTTCGACTTTATCAACTTTTCTCAAGTGTGCCGTTAATCCGGTTTCTCATAACTGCTGCAAGAATTTCAATACTGATTCGCGAGTTGTGATTTAAGAATTGTATAGTCCTAGATTGCTTTTTATATTTTACTCGAATTTCGAGTACATAGTAGCGTGTCTTATACTAATGTCAGAACGAAAATAATTTTTTATCACAGGTACGGCTCGTTTAAGGTGTGCTGAGGGCACGTTCCGCGTGCATAATATTTTTGGCGATGGTAATTGCATGTTTCGAGCGATTAGCTATATTCTGTGGCGCAATGAGGACGAACATCGGTATCTACGTTCAATGGTATATTTCTTCTCATACATTTATTTCTAATAGTAATGTTTATTTTCTATGAGTCAGTTTTCACGCTGCTGACGAATATTCCTTTCTTTCAAAAATACATTTTAACAAGTGACAAGTTATTGATCTTTTCGTTCAAAGACGGCTGCGATTTTATATGTTTTTATGCAAATTTAATTCGGATAGGTCGTCCAACACATCAAGGATAACTGGTACGAGTATGGGCCCTTCGTGATGGCCGAATGGAACATATCGGATCGGTATACTTATGGTAATTACATGAGTATGGTGGGCACGTTCGCCAGTGAACTAGAGTGCATAGTGGCCGCTAAGATGTACTATATGAATCTGTCGATTTATCGAAAGATCAGCGATAGAAACGAGCTCAAACGAGTAATCCATAATCACCTTAGCTGGCACTATGAAACAGCTAGACTTTTATTCACTGGGAACTCGGACAGTGGCCACTACGACGTATTACTTCCTGATTGACACGTCGTCCACATGTCCACCAAGGAAAGAGAATTGTAAATCTACTGCTGACAAATCATATTCTTTATTTTTTTAATCTTATAATTCGTCTAATTTTATTTTTGTAATCATTGTTGAATTATTGTCGACTTTTGGCAGCTTTTACCCTTTAAAATCAGATTTCGAAATTGTTGGCTAATGTATGAGTCACTCGAATAAAGTTTCAATTTGTACAAATTTAATTATATGTTCAATTTCTTTCCGAATGAACGACAATCCTAATTCCATCTGTCCATATCGTCGTCATTTGATAAATTTATTGTCGATTCTCCGTTATAAAGTTAAAACTAAATTAGGACTACACTGGATAATCGCATCCTTGAGAGTAAACCCATTGTGTGAGCAATGTTATTCCCTTGTACGTCATGCAACTTGAAAGAAATATACAAGAATCAATTTTTTACTAAATAAATAAAATTCATGAATTCTATTTTATCAAGTACTCTTGACTTTTCCATTTTTTCTCATAATGAAACAAATTAATTATTTACTTCGTCTTACCTTACTTTATACAATAATCTCGATATCCAACTAATATTTAGATCATTTTGATCAGTTTTCACTGCTCTGACTATGTTCTTAGCTATTCGCTCCTCACTCTGTTTTAATGTCCTTCAAGAATAAGATTAAAAGTTACATCAAAGTAAAATAGAAATCCAGTCTACAGATTATTAAAAAATGGTAATTAACATATTATTACCTGCATTCTGCGATTGGTGAGAACGCCAGGAATGCTAAACGACTAGTGTGGTTACTCAATTCCTGGCAGAGACTTTCCATGAGGCCTGCATCAAACAGTTAATATCGATTAGTAAGTCAATAATACGGAAACTGTTACTGGGACGAAAGTTGTCAATACGAAATACTGACTCACTATTGCTGCCCTGGATCCGCGATAAGCGTCGCTGTCCGACGCGACAGGAGTCACTCCAACTATACGAGCATGTTCTTGATATAACATCAATGGAAGAAACGCCAGGACTGTCTGTGAATACAAAAAAATTTTCAGGTCGGAATTACAAAGAGAGTTTTTTTGTTAAAAGCAGTGAACATCATTTATTCGATTAGTCTGAATTTTTTTTATAACGAAGTGGTCCGTGAAAAAATTATTATTAGTCATTTCTGAATGAATCATTTTATGAGGAAATTTATGTATTTTAGAACAAAACGTACCCAAAAGTGACTCATCAAGGTCCTACTAGCCGTATCGAAAATATCCTGATTCGAATCACCGACGCAGGTCACTAGGATGTCGACTCTTCCGATATCGTCTTTCACTTTTTGTGCTAATCTCTTGATATCATTCTTATCTTCCAAGTTACACTCATACGAGTTAATCACCGATCTGCACTCCGAAGAGTTGTTTTTTCTGTACGTGTGATTAACTTCCTCGACCACTTGATATTGTTTTTTCAATTTCGATACATTTTCCTCGATTAATTTGGAATTACTGTCCACGCAAACTACGGAACATCCGTTTCTCACGAATTCTTCTGTCAAAGATTCACCTAGAGAGGAAGAGGCTCCAGCTATCTATAAATGAATAAGGAGAAAAAGAAAAGTTTAAAATCATTCAATCTATAAATACAATTTTTAACAGTAAGAATAATATCAGGGGAATGAGAAGTTGAAATCCTTACCAAGACTACGTCTCCCGTTAAATCTCTGGGTGGTTTCGGAAGTAGAGATTTAATGATCGTAAGAATGCCCAGGAAAACGGATAGAAATACACCAATTAAAAATTCAAAAGTGAGGAACAACAAAACTGTAGACGAAGGCAAACCCGTTTTCGAACATGTAACCATTATTTCATCCCTTATACAAAACATCTATACTGAAAATAAGTAAATATGAATAATTAAACAGTGAAACGAAACAAAACAAATAAAATGGGAATACTCCCCGTTAAAAAAACGTTCGTAAGGCACACACAGTCTATTAAATAATTCCAATTTCCATTTTTACTTTTAACATATGAAAAAACTCGCATCGGAGCACTTGGCAGAAAAAAAATCAACTTTCGAGCATCAAAAAGTTAAATGCGAAGTGCTTGAAAACTTGTTACGGAAGACGCCAAGAGAACTCAATGGCACACGCGAACGAAACTCGTCAAACAGCGTGGCACGCTGTCATATCATACGAGAGCGGTTTACTTCTTGGTGGTGGATTGCTTGCGTTTGAAAAATAAAGTCGTATTCAGCAGCACAGCGAAAGTATAACTACGTTGCATAACGGGGCAGCTCGCGCCAGCGAAATGGGTTCGAACCACTATCACCGCTTTGACCGATTTACCCCCTTTTACTACGAGACAGCGTGCGGTAGGTCGGAAACCATTTAAAATATAGCTGAGGGCACGTTCCGCGTGCATAATATTTTTGGCGATGGTAATTGCATGTTTCGAGCGATTAGCTATATTCTGTGGCGCAATGAGGACGAACATCGGTATCTACGTTCAATGGTATATTTCTTCTCATACATTTATTTCTAATACTAATGTTTATTTTCTATGAGTCAGTTTTCACGCTGCTGACGAATATTCCTTTCTTTCAAAAATACATTTTGACAAGTGACAAGTTATTGATCTTTTCGTTCAAAGACGGCTGCGATTTTATATGTTTTTATGCAAATTTAATTCGGATAGGTCGTCCAACACATCAAGGATAACTGGTACGAGTATGGGCCCTTCGTGATGGCCGAATGGAACATATCGGATCGGTATACTTATGGTAATTACATGAGTATGGTGGGCACGTTCGCCAGTGAACTAGAGTGCATAGTGGCCGCTAAGATGTACTATATGAATCTGTCGATTTATCGAAAGATCAGCGATAGAAACGAGCTCAAACGAGTAATCCATAATCACCTTAGCTGGCACTATGAAACAGCTAGACTTTTATTCACTGGGAACTCGGACAGTGGCCACTACGACGTATTACTTCCTGATTGACACGTCGTCCACATGTCCACCAAGGAAAGAGAATTGTAAATCTACTGCTGACAAATCATATTCTTTATTTTTTTAATCTTATAATTCGTCTAATTTTATTTTTGTAATCATTGTTGAATTATTGTCGACTTTTGGCAGCTTTTACCCTTTAAAATCAGATTTCGAAATTGTTGGCTAATGTATGAGTCGCTCGAATAAAGTTTCAATCTGTACAAATTTAATTATATGTTCAATTTCTTTCCGAATGAACGACAATCCTAATTCCATCTGTCCATATCGTCGTCATTTGATAAATTTATTGTCGATTCTCCGTTATAAAGTTAAAACTAAATTAGGACTACACTGGATAATCGCATCCTTGAGAGTAAACCCATTGTGTGAGCAATGTTATTCCCTTGTACGTCATGCAACTTGAAAGAAATATACAAGAATCAATTTTTTACTAAATAAATAAAATTCATGAATTCTATTTTATCAAGTACTCTTGACTTTTCCATTTTTTCTCATAATGAAACAAATTAATTATTTACTTCGTCTTACCTTACTTTATACAATAATCTCGATATCCAACTAATATTTAGATCATTTTGATCAGTTTTCACTGCTCTGACTATGTTCTTAGCTATTCGCTCCTCACTCTGTTTTAATGTCCTTCAAGAATAAGATTAAAAGTTACATCAAAGTAAAATAGAAATCCAGTCTACAGATTATTAAAAAATGGTAATTAACATATTATTACCTGCATTCTGCGATTGGTGAGAACGCCAGGAATGCTAAACGACTAGTGTGGTTACTCAATTCCTGGCAGAGACTTTCCATGAGGCCTGCATCAAACAGTTAATATCGATTAGTAAGTCAATAATACGGAAACTGTTACTGGGACGAAAGTTGTCAATACGAAATACTGACTCACTATTGCTGCCCTGGATCCGCGATAAGCGTCGCTGTCCGACGCGACAGGAGTCACTCCAACTATACGAGCATGTTCTTGATATAACATCAATGGAAGAAACGCCAGGACTGTCTGTGAATACAAAAAAATTTTCAGGTCGGAATTACAAAGAGAGTTTTTTTGTTAAAAGCAGTGAACATCATTTATTCGATTAGTCTGAATTTTTTTTATAACGAAGTGGTCCGTGAAAAAATTATTATTAGTCATTTCTGAATGAATCATTTTATGAGGAAATTTATGTATTTTAGAACAAAACGTACCCAAAAGTGACTCATCAAGGTCCTACTAGCCGTATCGAAAATATCCTGATTCGAATCACCGACGCAGGTCACTAGGATGTCGACTCTTCCGATATCGTCTTTCACTTTTTGTGCTAATCTCTTGATATCATTCTTATCTTCCAAGTTACACTCATACGAGTTAATCACCGATCTGCACTCCGAAGAGTTGTTTTTTCTGTACGTGTGATTAACTTCCTCGACCACTTGATATTGTTTTTTCAATTTCGATACATTTTCCTCGATTAATTTGGAATTACTGTCCACGCAAACTACGGAACATCCGTTTCTCACGAATTCTTCTGTCAAAGATTCACCTAGAGAGGAAGAGGCTCCAGCTATCTATAAATGAATAAGGAGAAAAAGAAAAGTTTAAAATCATTCAATCTATAAATACAATTTTTAACAGTAAGAATAATATCAGGGGAATGAGAAGTTGAAATCCTTACCAAGACTACGTCTCCCGTTAAATCTCTGGGTGGTTTCGGAAGTAGAGATTTAATGATCGTAAGAATGCCCAGGAAAACGGATAGAAATACACCAATTAAAAATTCAAAAGTGAGGAACAACAAAACTGTAGACGAAGGCAAACCCGTTTTCGAACATGTAACCATTATTTCATCCCTTATACAAAACATCTATACTGAAAATAAGTAAATATGAATAATTAAACAGTGAAACGAAACAAAACAAATAAAATGGGAATACTCCCCGTTAAAAAAACGTTCGTAAGGCACACACAGTCTATTAAATAATTCCAATTTCCATTTTTACTTTTAACATATGAAAAAACTCGCATCGGAGCACTTGGCAGAAAAAAAATCAACTTTCGAGCATCAAAAAGTTAAATGCGAAGTGCTTGAAAACTTGTTACGGAAGACGCCAAGAGAACTCAATGGCACACGCGAACGAAACTCGTCAAACAGCGTGGCACGCTGTCATATCATACGAGAGCGGTTTACTTCTTGGTGGTGGATTGCTTGCGTTTGAAAAATAAAGTCGTATTCAGCAGCACAGCGAAAGTATAACTACGTTGCATAACGGGGCAGCTCGCGCCAGCGAAATGGGTTCGAACCACTATCACCGCTTTGACCGATTTACCCCCTTTTACTACGAGACAGCGTGCGGTAGGTCGGAAACCATTTAAAATATCGAACGCTTATTATAAATCATATATCGTCATTAATAGCATTAGTTTTCAAATTGTTGATACATTAGACTATCCTTTTTATTAATAAAAACCAGGTAGACCGTTAGCATAATTTCGTACAGGAATTTTCAATCTATTCAACGTTCAATTCGGAAACAGGATTGATAAAGTGTATTTCTAAAATCATGTTTCAAATAGAGAGGTAGTTACTTTAATAAGTTCTCTATATAAAACATTGCAAGTCGTTACAAATGTCGTTGATCCTATTAAAAGTCCACATTGCTTTATTTAAGATTGTATGAGCCGTAAATCTCTGCCAAAAACTTAAGACTTGTAATAAAAAAACTGCGTCCAATATTTGAAGCAATGAACTTTTAGAAAAAATTATAATTACAGAGGGGCAAGGTTTATAAAATTCTTCCACCTGTGTTTTTCAGCCATAAGGAATTTTTAACGCATAATTTGTAATATTTTAATACACAGTTTTGTCATTTTTTAATTGGACTGTACGTGACTTGCAACTGTCTACATGCTCTACACGTAATTCTTACTCTTTTGCATACTCTATATTGACATTATTTTAACTTTAAAATATTCTTAAACCATGTATTAAGAATTAAACAAAATTATAAAATT
Source organism: Ceratina japonica (assembly GCA_019453355.1). Taxonomy (NCBI): domain Eukaryota; kingdom Metazoa; phylum Arthropoda; class Insecta; order Hymenoptera; family Apidae; genus Ceratina; species Ceratina japonica. The sequence continues at coordinate 45,738 of SMSR01012453.1, forward strand.
CTGTCATTGTTGCATTCATACTTTTTCATAAATGAAATCAAAATTCTGTCATTCAACACGAGAATTTAAGATGTGAGTAATAGAAGATTTCTAAAATTTTGTACTACAGTGTTTCATTAATGTAATATCTAGTAACTAATCAGGTCCCATATTCAAAAATAATAAGTGATACTAAAGGTTGAAACATTAAACATTAACTCCGTGTCAGCAAAATCTCATCGAAATTAGATTTTTCTTGACACTATTATGACAAGTATCACGTATGTATATACGTTTCTTCTATATGCACTAATTATCACTGTCACGTATGCGTGATGTTAGCATTAACGTAACATCTTATACATATTAATCCGTCCAGAATTTTATCTAATCTAGTTATTGTTACGTTTCATTGTTGATAAAGTGACAGTTCTTCGTCGAAATGTATTGCGAGAAACGACAATGATAACAAAGTTACTTTATGCGGCACGATTCGTGTTTCGAGATGCATTACAAACACGGAAAAAGGAGTGTAAGCAGTCTGTATTTTGCAACAGCATATATTAGATGCCTATCTTTTACGTAACTCACGAAAACTGGAACTTCTAATAATACTTTCTATCACGATATCGAAGCTCGATGAAAATATTAACTTAACAGGCAGCTTTAATTGTATGCACAGATACCTCAAACGATTTTATAGAAACGTGATACTCTGCGTATCTATTTTCAACTTCAATTGTACGTGCTGCATGTGCAACTGGCGCAAGTGAAACTGGTTCAAAATCGTTTGAAGCATCTGTACAAAGTATGCAGGGTGTTTGCGAAAACGTGCTACAACCGGCAAGGGGATGATTTCTCACATAAAATCTACACGAAAACAAGGAATATAGTTTTTTCATATGAGGTGTCAATTTCGAGAAAATCGAGTTCGAATATAAACATAATTTTCGTACAAGACAACGAAGACTGATTGTTTAATGTTAGTAATGATAGCGTAGCGTGAGCGAATATATCAATTTTGAAAACAGAAAGATCAGTTACATAATCTCGATTACGTGAAAGCATTCACTTGATTATTGTATACGGCTGCAGAATTTGACTTACAATCAGTGCACGCGTTGCTATACATATGATTGCACGGATCGATGATTTCTTCCGCGTACCTCGTGGCCGTTTTTATACCTGCATCCACGAAACGTATTCGATCCGTGACGACTACTTTTTTATTCAACGTTTTTAGGGTCCATTTAAATAATAGAGAGGAGGGGGAGAAAGAAGGTGATCGAAACGAGTCTTTGATCAGAACTGCTTGGTTCATTGAACCGAAACGCGTAACTTTTTATTCCTCTTGTCTGAAGTTTTAGATTTAGAGGTAGCCGATGTCATACTCATAAAGGCTGTATATTCGGGAACTTAAACTACTGAATTTAAGCGGTGGTATGATAATCATCGTGACAGCTAGAAACCTGAAATGAGCGAGGACATTCTAAAGCCGTAAAATTAAAACAGACATTAACTCGATGAAATTATAAATTCATCTTGNATACCTGCATCCACGAAACGTATTCGATCCGTGACGACTACTTTTTTATTCAACGTTTTTAGGGTCCATTTAAATAATAGAGAGGAGGGGGAGAAAGAAGGTGATCGAAACGAGTCTTTGATCAGAACTGCTTGGTTCATTGAACCGAAACGCGTAACTTTTTATTCCTCTTGTCTGAAGTTTTAGATTTAGAGGTAGCCGATGTCATACTCATAAAGGCTGTATATTCGGGAACTTAAACTACTGAATTTAAGCGGTGGTATGATAATCATCATGACAGCTAGAAACCTGAAATGAGCGAGGACATTCTAAAACCGTAAAATTAAAACAGACATTAACTCGATGAAATTATAAATTCATCTTGGACATATGAAAGAGATTTGCAGGTTTTTATTTTTCCCCTTCGCGTTACTTGATATTTCTGACTTTATTCCACTGTAATCGTACAGAAATTCTATAATTTTACCTTGCATTACTTCCAGTGTTACTTGTAATTTTGAAGAATTTGTTTTTTGAACTATTTAAACTCCAGGATCTTGAAAAATAACTTTACACAGTTGTCTGATTTCTGAAACCTTATTTTTTCGCTTTTGAGATAATGAACCCTTGAATACAAGAATGCATGGATGCATCGAACTCCGTGCCATCGGTGTCATTGACTTCTTGATCCTTGAGGCAGGCGACTGTCGCTTATGTATTTCTTAAGAAAAACTGGTCGTGAACTTGCCTCTCCATTCTTTGGGCATCGCCAAGGTAAACGTGCGCGTTGGTATACTTGATGCAGTATTTTATTGCAAAGAGAATAATATCAATGTAATCTCTCATTAATTATGAAAATATGTCAGATTTCACTGCTTCGTGCAAAGAATACGAAGTTGAACTCGAGCTTCTGTTTCTCCTGCGTAATCAATTTTATTTACGGCTTTATACGATGTTCTCTACATGTGTTGAACATATTTATCATAATTCTACTTTTTTGTTAGATTCTTTATTGGTTCTCTTAATTTAAATTTCATTGAACTATTTAATTCTATTTACTGTTTTGGGAATTTCACGTTTGGCTAATCACTTCTTCATCGAAGCGATGCGAAAAAAAGCACAATACGAAGTGCTGCTCACCTTGAACTTGAGCTGGAGAGTCAAACGTAAGGTACTATATCCAAGAAACCTCGACGAAGTTACGAGCCGCTGAGTCCAACGTGCAGCATAAAGATTTACGATCGCTGATATTTAACGGCAATCGTAAAAAAAAGAATAGTGTCTTAAGCGCGAATTTTCACGAAAAATTAAATTATTTATGTAAGACCTTCCTTCCATGGCCTGATCTTAATTTCTAATGGTCGAACAATTTTGTAATAAAAAATGTATCCGTGGTTTTTCTCCCAAGTACTTTAAGGTAAACTTTATATAATTATTGACAATAAAAAATATACTGACACGAGTCAATGTAGGAACTGTTCCGATAATAAAGATTCTTCGGAATTAATGTGACTATCAAAATTACAAATAACTTAGTAAACGTCGATGTATAATTTATTACTATTTGATACTTCACATTTTCCATTGAAAAACGATCTTTAAAATAAAATATCCATAATCACTTAGGATTCGAGCTGTCAACAATATGCTAATGATGTCTCATTACCGTTATTAAAAGAAATAGATCTATTACGAAACTTGAAAAAGAAGTAGAAATAAATTACCTCTCAATATTGTCAATAAAATCACAGGCCTTATTATGGACTTTAATATCGTCACCGTATAATTAGACACATGTGTTCTTTAGTATTTATACAATAAATGGAAAACTAGAAGAAGAAATAAAAAATTGACTAGGAACCACTGATGTATCGTTTTATGAAACACTGAAAATCTTGTGAAAATTTGCACTAAACGAAATCGGAGTTTTCGAGAAGCAGTAACTCCACGCGACGGATATGCTCCGGCCGCTTGAACTTGACTGAACACCGGTTTCTTCGAACATCTCGGAATAATAAGCTGATAGACTATAGCAAGGTCATCGCCTTTACTCGACACATACTCCTTACCTTTTATTGCATTATTACCCCGTTTGCAACTCGTTTGTTTTCGATCACAGATAAAGATTCATAAAAATTAACAATTATAATATTTCCTTTCTTCAATTTTCTTTATTAAGTTAGATCACGTGTCCGTATAAGTCTTGATGCTCTCACGTAATATCTAAACTTCGAAAGTGTGTTTGAGAGCAAGTGTATAGTATTTTCTAATTCTGTTAACGACCATGATATGTTAGAATACAAATGGGCATTAATAGAAAACCATGATATGAGAAACGTAGAATCAAGAGGGAGAGGCCAACAGCACTATATATAATCATTAAAAATGTTTCCGCATGTCTCTGTTACACGAACTGATTGCAGGCTACATTCATGCAGCGTAAAGGGAAACAATTTTTAGTTTCTGCTGTGAAATAAAGAACAATTCAATAAAATATTGTAGCTGTTAAAAACAACAAGTTGCTCTATATAGCTTCACGATTAGAATTCTTAATTTTTTAATACCTCAACCGAAAGTATCAAGAAAATGATTTCTCTTTCACTGTTTTCCGTCTCGCCAGTCTATTTGTTCGGACAAACGCAGATATATATTGTCACTAGGTAAATGAATTGCACAGTAAAATTTCTATTTATGACTTTTCGTAGAAATATGTGCTCCACCAATTACTATAAGGTTTCTGCTTAAAGATGATCCTGTACTTGACTAATTTTAGAATTCAATTAGGATATTCTGGCAAATATTCCTGTTAAAAAATAAATACTCTTTCGTCGGAATAGATCCTGTCCCGTTAATTAGAATTCCCTTCCGAAGTTCAACGCTTTATTCTAAATGCAGATAGAATGAAATTCACAATTGAGAACTGTTTATTATCTCAATTAGATCATCAATCATTCGGTAGACTAATGCATAGTTTATGTAAATATGCGGTACATCAGGAAGCAGTTAGGTATTCCGACTACGATACGTCAAAGTGCAATGGTAATCAACCATGATCTACAGAATACAAGCTACGAGTCATGGATTCTACGTAATAGTAGAAGAATCCACAATGGAGAACAAGTATAATAGTTTGTCAAATCAGTTTTAGATTCAATCTGCGTTCAAAATCAAAGGTCTTTCTACTTTATTTTTCCTGCTTTCCTTATTTACTACAATTTTATTGCTTCAAGAACCTTGAATAAAAGAATATTTACGTACTTAATCCCAGCATGAACTGGATAGAAAGACTAATTATTGAATTTTTTTATTCTTATTTTTCTGTTTGCGTATTTGTGACGTAATACTACGAAGCGTTAAATCCTGTTCGCAATTNAAATGATTTCTCTTTCACTGTTTTCCGTCTCGCCAGTCTATTTGTTCGGACAAACGCAGATATATATTGTCACTAGGTAAATGAATTGCACAGTAAAATTTCTATTTATGACTTTTCGTAGAAATATGTGCTCCACCAATTACTATAAGGTTTCTGCTTAAAGATGATCCTGTACTTGACTAATTTTAGAATTCAATTAGGATATTCTGGCAAATATTCCTGTTAAAAAATAAATACTCTTTCGTCGGAATAGATCCTGTCCCGTTAATTAGAATTCCCTTCCGAAGTTCAACGCTTTATTCTACATGCAGATAGAATGAAATTCACAATTGAGAACTGTTTATTATCTCAATTAGATCATCAATCATTCGGTAGACTAATGCATCGTTTATGTAAATATGCGGTACATCAGGAAGCAGTTAGGTATTCCGACTACGATACGTCAAAGTGCAATGGTAATCAACCATGATCTACAGAATACAAGCTACAAGTCATGGATTCTACGTAATAGTAGAAGAATCCACAATGGAGAACAAGTTTATCTACTTATAGTTAATAAAATAGTTTGTCAAATCAGTTTTAGATTCAATCTGCGTTCAAAATCAAAGGTCTTTCTACTTTATTTTTCCTGCTTTCCTTATTTACTACAATTTTATTGCTTCAAGAACCTTGAATAAAAGAATATTTACGTACTTAATCCCAGCATGAACTGGATAGAAAGACTAATTATTGAATTTTTTTATTCTTATTTTTCTGTTTGCGTATTTGTGACGTAATACTACGAAGCGTTAAATCCTGTTCGCAATTGAAATCTGTTATTTACGAATTTTCAAGCCTTAATGTAGTACTATATAATTAATATAATAGTTTTTACAATTAGTACACAGCCCAGATCGAGAGCTTATGTAATACTATAAACCCGAATATAAGAAACATTAATTATTATCGACGATGAAATTTCTACTTCAGGCGTAGCATAAAATACTAACTGGTTACGTAAGATCGATTTATTTTTGACTATTTACCCAATAGAAAGTCGAACGTTTCGTTAGACAATTAAATACATAGTAACTACGTTCTAACCATTAGAAAATTCTAATCACGATCAGATCTGCGGGACATTTAAACATGAATCATGTACCAAAATCGTCAAATCTAGGTCCGTTTAACAAAACATAAAAGATGTCATGAATCATTTACCAAAATCATCAAATCTAGGTCTATTTAACCACATAAAAGTCTACATCATTAAAGAACCATTGTTCAACTTCTATGACGCCATTTGGAAATATAGCAGTAACTCCGTGCAATTAATGAAACGTAATATAGTCTTATGTAATAGTGTAACACACCGTTGCGGTTTACGAAGCGTTCGTTTCACAGGTAACAAGTTTTTCCCGGCGTTTCTTATCCACGTCAGCCAGGAAGTCAAGGATCAGTCTCATCACTGTGTCGGGAACCATTCTGGGAACGACGAATCGTGTATATTTTCAAATTATAAATAATAATCCAAATACCTTTAAATTTTTAAAAGAATGTTAATAAAAGTTAGTATTCCATTAATTATGAAATTATTTTATATTAATTAATAAAGTCCTACTAATGCCTGTATTAAAAGAATGCACGGTATATCTAGCGAAGTTCATTTATCCGAACCGGTCAAAGAAACATTTCGTTCGGTTGTTAGGATGCCATTAAAAGTCTCCCCCTGCTTTTGAGTCGCGCAGGTAACTGGTAACGGAGTTTGTGTAAGTGGGAAGCATGTGTCGAGAGTGTATGTACATGAACGAGTCGAAAATGGTCTGGCAATATTTAGGTATGGAGTATAGCTCGCCTCGGGATTTTGTGTGGACTGAACTTACAAATAATAGAAATTCACCTATGTAAGTGTCCGGTTGAACGCGTATTATGACGACATTGGCTTGCATAGACAAAGTACGGATACACAAGATTCTATTTCACGAGAATTTGAATAACTAGATATTTTTAAATCGTCACAAATATTTGTAATTGTATGTATTTAATTTCATACATTTTGTATATCACTCGAGCAACACAGTGCGATCAGCCGAATCACTTTAACTACTTATAATATAAGGTGTCCCAACATTCACGTAAAAAGTATTATAATTTTGATAGAAAATACGGGTTTTTAATTAAAAATTGCGAATTTTTTATTGATTCATAAAGTATATTCTCACGAAAGATTTGCATACTCATGCTTACAAAATTCAATTGACTGAAGAACTGAAGCCTATTGACCACGTACAACAAATAGAGTTTGTTGAATAAATTATGGATCAACAAAATTTTGGGACACCCTATATTTAATAGCTAGTATCATATTTAATTAATAGAGAAATAATATATACCTGTTAATGGAATTCAAGGTAAAAAGACACCTAGGGATAGAATATTCGATATAATTCCCCCTAATAGCTTTAATTATCTCTTCTGCCGCATACGCCGGTGACACAACGCCGAATATATAAGGAAATCTACATAAAAATGAAGTCGAGTAACGATGATATCGAGTCCTGATGTTTTAGGATTCGCGTTTTACCTATATTTTGGATCTCTAGCCAGTCCAGTGTTCACGTAAAATGGATAAATAGTTGTGAATCGTATATCAGTCAATTTATCTTCCAATCTTAATTCTTCGTGGAGCGATTCCATTAATCCTATTTAAAAACTAATATACAGGGCGTCCCGTACAACATGTGTACTCAACGCACCCGTACACAACGTGAACAATTCATTAGTGTGATTAAAAATGCGAAGTATATTGAAGATGAGCATCTATAAGCTAGGCGAAGGTACATATTGCAGGTAGTTAATAATTTCCGTGGCGGAAATTTTAAGATAGAAAGTATGTTGAGTCATCTCTGTCACGGAAATCTTTCAGCTACCTCCAACAGCTACCTGCAACGTCCCATGCTTTTGACCTTCGTTTATACGTACAGATGATCAGGGTCACTAAACCTCACTCAGCTCTTACACGTTCACCTATACCTCGCATTTTGGACGGTACTAGATTGCCTCGCGTTTTAGTTGCTGGAAATCTCGAGTCTTATGAAATGATCTAAAAAGTCCGCAGGAATACGGATGAAAATAGTAGTCTGAATACTCCGTAACTCTGATTTCCTTATATTTTCAGAGTCTGGGACGCAAACAGTTAAAACAAGAATCTGTTTAGCGAGATATAGGAAGAACCCAGTGTACGAAAAAGAAGAATTTCAAGTAGTGTCTCGAAACAGTTGGTTCGCAATTAAGAATTCATTTACCTCTGAGAGCGAATTTGGAAGAACAATAAGCTACTTTCTGAGACACTCCATATATACCGCACATACTGCTCACGCATACTATGTGACCCTTCTTCTTAAGTATCATATTTGGTAGGAAAGTTTCTATTGTCTGTATTCAAAGATGGGGGAAATGAGAAATATTTTGTATTTTACAGTAGAATATTTCTGGGGGCGATACTTAAATGAAACGATGTACCTAACGGTACTAATTACACAACGCACCCAGAAGTTTGAAAAGACGTTGACACTGAACGTTTTTTCGACAAGGTCTGAATCTTGATCCAGGAAGTGACTGTGATATAACACAGCAGCGTTATTAATTAGGATAGACACTTCCGGCACGGCCATTTTTCTCATTAATTTCGCCGTCTCCCGGATCTCTAATCTTTTCGACACGTCGACCAGAAAACCGTAGGCCTAATTTTGCACGAGAAGAAAATTAATTGCAGAAGAAAAAAATTTTCAATTGTATCATTCTTCATCTCACTTCTCCACCGTTTTCCGATATCGTACGCAGAGTTGTTCGGTTTGCTTCGGCGTCTATGTCCCAACAGACGATTACGCAACCCAAAGAAGACAACTTTATGGCCAGCTCACGGCCAATACCATGTCCAGCGCCGGTGATCTAACAAGTGAAACCGCATGTGTAAAATATGCACAATGCAAACATTATCTTCATATATTTACCAACACCGTCTCTCCTAACAAACTTTTCCTTCGAGGAGGTATGATCATCTTAAAAGTAGCTACGGACATAGCGAAACTGATCTTCATGGATAAGATGAAAAGATCGTATATTAAACGCAAGTACGAGAACTTGAAGATACTTTTTATACTTGACATAACCTTCTGCTTAACTGTACTTTTGATAAACGTTTTAGTAAATTAATAATTGAACCGTTATTAACTATAAGTAATCAATTTTTAGAGACGCGACTTATTTTCTCTTCTTTTACCGTATCGCATATTTTATAAATACAATAAATAATTCTCAAATTTTTCACTTATTTACGTAATTATTATCAGCATGAAATTTGATGCGCATCCTAATAAACATACAAGACGAAGGAAAATCGGGGTAATAGGTATAGTATAGTTAGAATGGTTGTATCATAATTAATAGGACGTGTTTAATCGTATAAGGTGTATGTCAATGGATTTAATAATTTTTAATATTTATTAAATAGATTAAAGACCTGTCGCATTATTCGTTGCAATATCTAAGAATAATCGTCATTTCGGAAATTTCAAATTTAAATAGGGAAACACTATTGATGCCATCTAGTAGTTAGTACGCTCTCTTACCACGAAATATGTAGGATATAGAGTGTACAGATCAGACATGAGATCAGAATATCAGAAGAGTGTTCTATCAGTTTTCCCGAATCACGGCCGTCTATTTAGAGTTTAGATGAGAATTCCTGTACTTCAAATTATACATTGATCTTCTGATAATTTAATGTATACGTCGGCTTTATATGGACTTTTCATGACATCCTTGGTTATCACTCCAATTTTCTGATGAATGTTCATATCTAGGTCGACTAACTAGTTAGTGGAGAGAAGCATTCTGAGTCTTCGTTATGGAGAATGTTTTTATCCTTTAATATTCGTGATAATATCATCGGTTCCTTTGTACGACAACCATTATCAGTTTTTACGCGTTACACTCGTCAAATGTAATTGTCCGTCATGGACATACGCGGGATAGAAGTTACGAATCAATTACGGGTAAGCAAAGGGTCTATGTTTTTACTTGGCTCTCCTTACCCATTTCCAAGCACCTAAATTTGTTCTGTGACTCCCAAAAATCTGTATTTTTTCAATTCCAATTCATATATTAAAGATTTTAAAAGTGAAGCAAGATATTTAAAGAATCTAGAATTAAAAGGAGCAGAAAATCTGTAAATTGTTCAAGATAATTTACAGCTAATTGGTCGTTGTATATAATGAATTAAGGATTATTGTTTCTTTTCAGAGTGCTATCCGAGCTAAATTGCTGGAGCTGGGAATACGTTACGATGAAGAGCTACCAGATTATATTTTAGTAATGGTTGTAAATAAGAAGTCTCGCCAGCAGATGCATGAAGATCTGTACTTATTCCTGGAAAATTGTACAACTCCATTTGTTGACTGGTTGCATGACCAAGTATTGAAAAAGTTACAGAAAGTCACTGTAGCAAAGAAAAAATCGTTGAGGGAATTTGTACCTACAGTCGTTGTAAAGCAGGAAGAAGAAAGGAAAAAGAGGAAGACTTCAACGACTTCCTTTTTGGAGGATCAAGCTATTAACCAAACTACTGATAAGTCATTGAATAAAAACTTGAAGGATGATAAGTCATTCCAGAAACAAATATTGAAGCCGTCTTCTGCACCTAGTCAAAAATCAGAAACGAATCAGAACAAAACTTCAGATAAGTCAGTAAAAACTGTGAATCAAGAGAATAAATCTGATGGTTTATCAAATCAGGTTATCCCACAACAGTCTGTGTCTAAGAGAATACAGCCAANATACTTAAATGAAACGATGTACCTAACGGTACTAATTACACAACGCACCCAGAAGTTTGAAAAGACGTTGACACTGAACGTTTTTTCGACAAGGTCTGAATCTTGATCCAGGAAGTGACTGTGATATAACACAGCAGCGTTATTAATTAGGATAGACACTTCCGGCACGGCCATTTTTCTCATTAATTTCGCCGTCTCCCGGATCTCTAATCTTTTCGACACGTCGACCAGAAAACCGTAGGCCTAATTTTGCACGAGAAGAAAATTAATTGCAGAAGAAAAAAATTTTCAATTGTATCATTCTTCATCTCACTTCTCCACCGTTTTCCGATATCGTACGCAGAGTTGTTCGGTTTGCTTCGGCGTCTATGTCCCAACAGACGATTACGCAACCCAAAGAAGACAACTTTATGGCCAGCTCACGGCCAATACCATGTCCAGCGCCGGTGATCTAACAAGTGAAACCGCATGTGTAAAATATGCACAATGCAAACATTATCTTCATATATTTACCAACACCGTCTCTCCTAACAAACTTTTCCTTCGAGGAGGTATGATCATCTTAAAAGTAGCTACGGACATAGCGAAACTGATCTTCATGGATAAGATGAAAAGATCGTATATTAAACGCAAGTACGAGAACTTGAAGATACT